>OX276335.1:118449483-118624483 GCA_946251815.1 Dasysyrphus albostriatus
TATTGCGTTTGCTAGGTTCGTCAACAGTTAATCCATCCCTATCCAAGGCTTGTTGTTGCTTAGCAACTAAATATTTTTACGTGGCCAGGAAGTCACCTCGACGGCACGACCCCCAAACCTGGAGGACCAGACCCTTTGTATGACTCCAAGGGCGGGGAGCCGGATTAACAGCTCCTTATAGGCCTGAGCTCCGAATATGTCGTAGTAGCCCGTATAAGGTGTTCACTAAGCAGTTCAACCTGACTGGAACTGTAGACGCCATTATTGATTCTATCTGGGGAATTCTTCCACTGCCGCTTTGGTGAAAGGAGAAGTGCCTTAGTGGAAACACTCACACTTACATTTAACCCAAAGTATACTTAAATAAAATTGGTCGTGGAGACGGTGTTTTGAGAACTGCAAAAACTACAATAAATTATTGGATTTTTAAACCCTGCGTGGTAGGAAAAATTGTAAAAAGGTATTGAATACAGAAAAGAACAAACAAGTTTCTAATTAATTTTACGCCGCACCGGTTAAATCGTTTGGAAATTCGATATTTTAAATAAGAAAATTTTGTTTGTATTGAAGCTTTTTAAAAGTAACTATCATATTCATTTATCATTCAGGCATTTGAAAAATTGTTGCTAGGTAGCTAAAGAAGATGATCCTGTACTAACAAGCATTATCAACAACCCTAAGTATAGAGAAATTTACAAAACAAGCAACCGCATTAGTAGTATAAACTAGAGGGTACGGGGACACCGGTATCACCGGTATCACCGATATCACCGGTATGGGTTCTGATCTATGCTATACTGGTATGGACTCTGACCTATGCTATACCGGTATGAGTTCTGATTTATGCTATACCGGTATGGATTCTGACAGCTATACCGGTATGGGTTCTGATATATGCTATGCTAAATACCGGTATTATATTTGGGTTCTAGGCCATGCTTAGCAAACGTTAGAATGCAAAAACGTGGTATCACCGGTATCAACCATCGGCTGGGAATAATTATCAGTGGTTGGATTTCTAACACCATATGTATTTTTTTCATTTCAACATAAGTTGTGGGATTGGATTTTCAGTGATAAATTGGTTGTGGGATATACTTTCATAGTTGGATTTTTTGAATAGCACAACATTAGCACCTGCACGGCATGCAATATAAAATTGATGTGTGCATTGGATAAACATATTCTTAATAGGATGTCCATATGCTTAAGATCAAATAAGAACTAGCATTCCAAAATACTTACCTCTGTTGGTTGTGCTGGTTAGAATTATATACAATGCAAGAGAATTTCAGAAGAGTTTTGATTAAAAGACATATTTGTTTTTTTTTTTTTTTTTTAATATTTATTTTTATTTAGATCAGTTTTATATGTCATTTTCAAGTTCTATTCGAAAATAACCCCAAGCTAGTGTATTTACATTATTGCTACATATAAATCTTTTGTTATCAGAAGAACTTAGACTTAATTTGTTTATACATTCGGTGTATATAGTATGATGTTTAGATCTAAAGTTCAACATTTTACTATAGAAGTTTTGTTTGTGTAGCAAACAGTCTCTGTAATTTTGTAAAGCCTTTTTTATAAGAGCTGCATCTTCTATGTCTATACTATACATTTTAGCTCTTAATCCTATAAATTCCTTCATTATTAGACCATTATTTTCATCCTTCATAAATCCTAACTTTTTAACATTGAGCTGGGCAATACCGTAGCGGTTTTGGGGTGGATAGTCTGAAGTATCAAATTTATCTATTATATCATTTCTTATATCATTATAGAAATCATCTGTTCTTATTTTATAAATAAATGAATCGGTATCCATGTAGGCCAGATGTAGGTTGTCATTAAATTTAGGTTTCATGTATGCATAATGAAAGTCGTACATTTTATACTTTGAAATCTCCAAAACACAAAAACCTAAGTATATAGGCTTATTATATACACTGTGAATTCGTTTTAACTGAATAGCAGCCATGGTTTCCGAAAATTTTAATATGCTATGAAAATTAGGTTTAGCTATAAGAGCGCGACTACCGAGATGGGTACCTTTGCTTTCTATAGAATCGACAATTCGAACATCTTTTCGTTTGTCTACATTTTCCATAGTTTTTCCGAATACAGCATTATTGCAAAGTTTACGCTGATCCTTTTCACACTTTGTGGTGGCTTTTTTTCTTAGTTCATTGTTTAAATCAATATATTTTTTAAGCCATTGAGATTGTTTGAATTGCATCACTCTATGAATTTTCTTAAGCACCAAACCATTATCAAGACATTGAATTAATATTTTGTAATGAATTATATAATTAACTTTATTATTCAAATCAGCAATTAATTTTTTATCGGATTTACCAGACAATGAAATGTTTGAAGGACAGAATGGTAGATCATTGTGATTATCATGTATTTCTAGGGGATACTCGAGATCCACTTCTAAAACATAACCAATGTTTATATTTGAAATTAACCAGCCTTTAATCTCATCTAAATTAGTTGGAGGTTCAACCCATTTAAAGTCTGAATGTGGGAGGTAATCAGACATGGCCCAACCGTATAGGTTATTAGCATCCAAGTCCATTAAATAATCAGATGGTTTACTTGAATCATAATCAACCATATATTTATTATTTGCTTTACAATGTCGCAAGCTACATTGTGTTAAACCTCCTCTTATACCCTTAGCGAAAAAGTTATACATGTTGATGCCTGTCAAAAGTTCAAGCTTAACACCTGTTTCTTTCAACATAGCATCCCACGAAAAACCTGGCAATGTATAATAGTGACAGGGATCTAGACCTTAAATTGTTCTAGAATCAATTCTAAATTTTTCAAAAATGTCTGATAAAATTAAGACGTCTGTAATTAAATAGTGTTCAAGATATTCTCTTAAATTACTACATTTAAAATGTGACCAAACTTTCTCAGCATGATTATAATCATCTTGGTTACAATCCTCTTCAACCAAAGAATTTCTAAATGATTCTATTGGAGGAAGCTCCGTCTCACTTAATTTTTCTATAGAATCTAAATAATCATAGCATAAAATACCCTTACGAGTCATAAGTTGAATAGATTCATCATCTTTGAAAAATGTTGATAAAATTTTAAAATCTTTTTTTTCATCAAGAGTTTTTGCTATCTTATCTATACTTGAAGGTAAAAATCTAAATGAGTCTAAGAACCGGAATTCTAGAAACTCGCTCTGCTCACTATTTATTAATAGTTTTGCTGATATGGATATGTATTTCTCTTTATTGAGAGGAATAATATTGATAAACCCTTTGATATTACCCAGCTCTTTTATAAATAAATGCGAATCATAACCGGTTAAATTATGGAAAAAAATTGGAATAAATTTAGGTATCTTATAGTTTAAGTTACAATTTGAATGCGCTGCTCCTCTGAATTAACCAGTCAAGTGATCACGATCTCGTACCTCTACATCGCCCCATACTGACTTCTTACAAATATGACATCTTGTTGCCTGCTGAAATTTGATTTCATCCTGGGGTGTCATGTTAATTTTGATCTCCTTACTCAAATGATGTCGATGAATATGTTTGGAGTCTTCAATCAAGTTCATAACAAAAACTCGTGCACAGTCTTCACCTAGAGTAAAAAAAAAAAAAAAATATATTATAGCGCTCATAATTTTCATATAGCATAAGAGATAAATCCTTTAAAACAAATTTACTTACCGGTGTATTTGAACAACTTATTTAGAGATGGATCAAATGAGCATTTGATAAAGTATGAAACAGCAATCGGAACATGTTTTTTAATCGATGTAGTCGATGATTTTGAGGGATCAGGTTGGCAGCTATCAATCTTCACCAGCATACATTCAAAATCTGCATAGATGGCAAATGGCACTTCGAGTGACCTAGATTGATGCTCAAACTGTAGTATATTATTTGTCTCATTTGGTAGGGCTATCACAATTTTGTTGCATTCAGTTTCATGCTTCTCAAATCATTTATCCGTGTTGAATATCAGCAGGCATGAATTACACATTCTAATTGATCGTTTACCATGATTTATTTGAGCTCCTATTAATCTGGACATATTTTTTATCCACACATAGTGATTGTTTTCACCTTCTTGTATAAGTAGCAAGTTTATGTGTAGGTCTCTCTTATGGTTAGAATTATAATATGGACCTACAACTCTATAGTTTTCTCCAGTTACATTTTTTTCTACTCCGAACACATTTACACTTATTGCAGGGTTTAGAGTTTCAAAAATCGAAATATCTTTAAGTTTCAAAGGGAAAACTAAATTTGTAAAGTTAACTAGAGTACCATTCATTAAACTTATCACTTTGAATGTTTTCAATCCGATATTTACTAGCTCTATGCGAGAGGTCATCTATGGGGGAAAGAGCTGATATAACTGCCCATTTGAAACAGAATTTATCATTATTTTGCACATTAACACAGGCTTGTTTCAATTCAATACTCCTCGGTAGTTTTAAGTAACTTGAACCTCTTAAGGGTTTATATTCACGAATATTGACTTCAATATGTTTTATACAAAATAGTGTCCATCCAGAATCTTTATCCTTAAGCTCTACACTTTTAGTCTCAATGATCTTAATCAAATTTTCAAGTATATCTTCCAAGTTATCATTTTGAAGAGCTATCTGGATTGGACATTTGAAAGATTTTATACTTATCTCAGTTTTTTCTGATTCTTCATGCACTGTTATATATTTTAAAAACTCTGCAAACAGCTCAATACTGAACTTTACACTTCCTTTTGTTTCAAACGATTTTCCAATTAGTTGTATAATATCAGTCTTACAACTTTTCAAAAATGTATTAATGTCTATAACCCCCTCATCGGTATTTTCCAATGAGTACGTTTCCACTTTACCTTCAAAACAATGTCTTGTTCTGTTAAACCGTGTATTAATAACTAGAACTCTACTTTTTCTCTTATGATCATTGGTTCTACTGTGATGTGACCATTCAGAAGTACTCACGTCTATTTCACAAGTAACGCATCTACGTTTTTTCGGTGCGTTTGACGAAGATGGAGGGTCATCATTATCAAGAAGTTTTCTTTTATTATTTGACTTTTCGATTTCATTATTAATTGCCAGATTATCGGAGGGGTTGTTCATATGCTTCTTACGGAAGTGTTCCTTCATTGAATCCGTTCGAGTATACGTTTTTTCACATTGAGGACATTTTATCTTATCACCATGTACAGCTTTTATATGCCTGTTAAGAGTGCACTTTTGTATACATTTGCTACAGCATACGTTACAAACAAAATTCGCCATTGTATTATATTAACTTTACAGTTTATACCGATTGCAAAACACACACTTTTTGGATAACTTTTCTTAGATATGAATATTCTACAAATATCTTTAATAAAATTGAAAAACTTATATGGGAAGCAATGTTCTCTATTCACGATATGGAATAAGACTGTTAATTAGTTAGCATAACATTTCTACTTTTATATTACGATTACGATAGAAATACGAATTCAATCAAGTCACCTGCATACTATCTATAAAACATAAGTCCTACCGAGAGATTTTTTTTTTTTTCATAGTTCTACGATTGAGATACTCTATAAAATAAAAACAAGGGGTTGAACTCTGAGGGAGGAGTCATTTCATAAGTAGCACCTTACCACCACCACCAGCACCATTTTCAACATGGAAATTGTAAAAATGTTTGTATGGGGGAGGTGATGATCCTTTCACCTCCCTTTCTCACCCTATGAAAATTGGAAAAAAAATGTTTGTGTGGAGGAGATTAACTATCATCGTTCTCACCCTCAAATACCCCTATCATTCAAACCGATGGTGTGTGTGTGTGTGTGTGTGTGTGTGTGTGTGTGTGTGTGTGTGTGTGTGTGTGTGTGTGTGTGTGTGTGTGTGTGTGTGTGTGTGTGTGTGTGTGTGTGTGTGTGTGTGTGTGTGTGTGTGTGTGTGTGTGTGTGTGTGTGTGTGTGTGTGTGTGTAAGAAGATTGGGTGGGGGTACTTCTATAAATAAGAAATGATTTGGTGATAATCAGAATATTCGATTTCAAGAAGCTACACAGTCAACATAATTACTAATAACGGGTGATTTTTTAGCTGGTTTGGTTTTGGCAACACTGGTTTTGACAGCTGACGTGTGTTTAGTACCTTGTGTCACTGTCAAACAGCTTCAGTTTGGTTTGCAATTTAATCATGGATCGTCTTACAAATAAACAACGCTTGCAAATTATTGAATTTTACTATCAAAATTCGTGCTCGCTTCTAAATGTTCATCGCGCGCTGCTTCCATTTTATGGTCGGCATTCTCGACCTTCTGAGCAGTCTATTCGGAAGATTGTGACCAAATTTCGCACCAAATTTACTTTGTTGGACATTAAACCACCAACACGTTTACGTACTGTGCGCAGTTTTTTTTTTTTTTTATTATCCGATGGAAATCTTCAAAAGACACTCGGTAAGAATTGGTACCAAGTAGTGTGGGACTCTTACCGCACTAAAACCACCGGTGAATCAGGACCAATCTATGAAAGATCGACAAATGATTTTTCTTTCTTAATTTATCAGTCGCATTGTGGGAAGTTTAAGTTATAACACTTTCCATAGCTTTTAGACCATCAGCTCATGAGGCTTGGTTCTTCTTAATCTCCGAACATTGTCTCGTACATTTAAGACGGTCTCCATTTCGGAGTTGGTATGACTTTGCAGTCGCTGATTGTGTGATACAGCGTGTTTTTTAACCACTTCTGTAACCATTTCAATTTGAAGGTCCCGATGTAGATCGCTATTTCTTATATACCAAGGGGCATTTATTATTCCGCGAAGGACCTTGCTTTGGAATTTTTGGATGGGTTCAGCATTTGTTTTCTTTGTACAGCCCCATAGTTGGATGCCATACGTCCAAACGGGTTTCAGTACTTGCTTATATAACATTAGTTTGTTCTGGATAGATAGGTCAGAGTTCTTTCCTAGTAACCAGTACATTTTTCTGTACTTCAAGTTTAGTTCGTCTTTTTTCTTTTTGATGTGCTCTTTCCATTTAAGCTTTGCATCCAAAGTCATTCCAAGGTATTTGGCAGTATTGGAGTAAGGTACTGTTGTACTGTTTATAAGAATTGGAACATTGTTTATTTTTTTTTGTTTGTAAAGTTTATATGCGTCGATTTTGTTTCATTTAGTTTGATTCGCCATTTTTGCGTTCAATCACTAACTTTATCGACTGCATATTGCAGTTTTTGTG
The DNA here is from genome assembly GCA_946251815.1 of Dasysyrphus albostriatus. Taxonomy (NCBI): domain Eukaryota; kingdom Metazoa; phylum Arthropoda; class Insecta; order Diptera; family Syrphidae; genus Dasysyrphus; species Dasysyrphus albostriatus. The sequence continues at coordinate 118,456,726 of OX276335.1, forward strand.
TAGCCTTCGTAACGGATTTATCTGGCACCAGTATTGCAGTATCATCAGCAAAGATGGCCATGATAGCGTTGATGTCCACTGGAATATCCCTTGTATATAAAAGATACAGGGTTGGTCCTAGGACACTTCCTTGTGGTACACCGGCTTCAATTTTCTTTAGTTCCGAGTAATTTTGGTCGTACCGTACTCTAAAGAGTCGGTTCGTAACGTAGGATTTCAGTATTTCGTACTACTGCCTGGGAAGATCCCTTTGCAGTTTGTACTCAAGTCCCAAGTGCCAAACCTTGTCAAAGGCTTGAGCAACATCTAAGAATATAGCCATACTTGTTTTTCTTCAAGTGCTTTTTCCACAACATCCGTAATCCGATGCACTTGGTCTATCGTGGAATGTTTATTTCTAAATCCAAACTGATGGCTCGGAATTAGTCTTCTTTCTTCTATTATTCTGCTTAGTCTTTTCAGAAGCAGTTTTTCGAAAACTTTTGCCATGATTGGTATAAGCGAAATAGGTCTGTAAGATGTTACTTCTGTTGGTGGCTTACCTTGTTTAGGTATAACAATGACTTCTGCAATTTTCCAATGATGTGGCACATATCTTTGTTTAAGGCATGCATTTATTATAAATTGTAGTTTTTTGAAGGCTATAGAAGGCATTTCTTTCAAAACCTGAGCAGTTATTAGATCGTACCCTGGTGATTTTTTGTTAGACAACTTATGTTGACACATACTTCTTACTTCTTTGAGCGTGACAAAAGGAATTTCACATTCATCGTTTCTATCAACAAACTGTAATGGATCTGTAGCTGTGCTTGCTGGAAATGGCTTAAAAACATTCGCGAGATGTTCAGCGAAGAGATCAGCCTTTTGTTTTGGGTTTCCGATCCATTTACCATCTTGAGATTTTACTGGCGGGTTTTGTGCCTGTGGTCTTTTTTGGCGCTTAGCTGCTTTCCATAAGGAGTATTCCGTAGAAGCATCCGTCGTCAGACTATTCAGGAATCTACTAAGTGAATCACTTTTAAATTCCCAGATTCTTTTCTTAAGTTCATTGTTAAGACGGTTAAAAACTGCCTTATCACCTGGAAATCTCATAGCTTGCCATTTTTTTCGAGCTCTTCTTTTCTCCAAGATCAGCTCCTTTATTTCGACAGGATATTTTATTTCTTTTTCTCTTGAGTTCGAAATTGTTGGAGTACTTTCTTCTGCAGCCTGTTGCACATCAGCAATGAATTGTTCTACTTCATGATCAATCTGTTCAATTGTTTGCATAGGGGATCTTAGGTTTATAAAACTTTCAAGTTTATCTCTGAATTCGTTCCAGTTTGTTCTTTTGTTCACGAGCTTAGGATTACTTTTCTCTATTATTTCTGCTTCGCTCAGTGATAATATTACTGGAGTATGATCTGACGATAAATCGTAATTACCTTCGACACTTATATGGTTTCGTTTAATACCTTTTACTACGAAAAAGTCTATAAGGTCTGGTATTTTGTTAGAATCAGATGGCCAATATGTTGGCGAGCCAGAAGAATAAAATTCGCAGTTGTATTTGCGGCCTGCTTGATATAGCCGTTTGCCTTTCGTTGTTATGAGCCTAGATCCCCATTGGGTGTGTTTAGCATTGAAGTCGCCACCAACAAGGAAGTTATGTCCTAACAAATTTAGGAGTTCTGCATAGTCTTCTTCAGTTGAAGAGCGCCTCGGAGGGCAGTATATAGATGCTATCTTAAACTCTTTCTTTTTTATACCAATACTAATTGTGGTTACTTGCATGTTTTCATTAGTAAACTTCGGCTCTTCATAGTGTGTTAAGCACTTTTTTATTAGTATTGCTGATCCTCCCCTAGCTTTGTCAGCTGGGTGCGGAGCGTGATAACACGTATAGTTAGGTAATTTATTATCAAGATTTTGTTCTATAGCGAGGTGAGTTTCGGACACCAAACAAATGTCTATATGCTCTATGTCTAAAAAGATGTTTAGTTCTGATACATGTTGTAAAAGACCGTTTGCATTCCATGTTGCGATTTTGAGTGTTCTGTCCATCATTGTTTTTTAAGAGCGACTTCTTCGCTTAGCTGTTTTGTGTTTAAATCTTGTTTGTCAATCATTTTCAGGATAAGTTCAAGCATTTCTTTAATAGATGTTTCTTCGTTCTTCCGCACATTTTTAACAATCTGGGAATAGGATTTATTTTCATCACTTTTGCTTAGTGCAATTGCTTTTGGCGGTTGATTTTTAGTTTTGTTTTCAACGGCTACTTTTTTGCTTTCAACTATTGCTTTTGTGTTTGTTGGGTTTCTAAGCTTGTTCCCAGTTTTGTTTTTTCTTTTTGTGTCTTGGAATTTTTTGGCAACTGGACATCCTCTGTAACTTGCAGGATGGTTGCCTTGACAGTTAACACATTTCGCTTTCTGTTCTCTGCCCATGGGACAGTTTTTAATTGCATGCTTGCCTTCGCATTTAACACAAGCAAACTCACGATTGCAGTATTTTTGTGTATGCCCAAAGGCCTGACAGCGTTTACATTGTGGAACAATTTTTGACTTTACTGTGCGTAGTGAAGAAAATATTGCGGCCGTATCAGCTTGTGTGACAGAAGACCGCGAAATGTCGATTCGGCGCCGTTCCCAGCAGTTAGGCCTTTGTTACAGCACTACGTGGAAAATTTTGCGGAAGGATTTGGGCGTAAAGCCTTTTAAGATACAGCTGGTGCAAGAACAACGCCGAATTTTTGGTGAATGGGCTCTTGGAAAGCTGGCCGAGGATCCGCTTTTTTATCGAAAAATTGTGTTCAGCAATGAGGCTCATTTTTGGTTGAATGGGTACGTAAATAAGCATAATTGCCGCATTTGGAGTGAAGATCAGCCAGAAGCATTGCAACAGCTACCAATGCATCCCGAAAAAGCCACTGTTTGGTGCGGTTTATGGGCCGGCGGCATTATTGGGCCATATTTCTTCAAAGATGATGCGAATCGCAGCGTTACTGTCAATGGTGAACGCTACCGAGCGATGATAACAAACTTTTTTTTGCCCGAAATGGAAGTTCTTGACTTGCATGATATGTGGTTTCAACAAGACGGTGCCACATGCCACACAGCACGCGAAACAATGGCGCAATTGCGAGGCGAGTTTGGTGAACAGTTAATTTCACGTTTCGGGCCGGTCAATTGGCCGCCTAGATCGTGCGATTTGACACCATTAGATTATTTTTTGTGGGGGTATGTCAAGGCTAATGTCTATAGGGACAAGCCCGCTTCGATTGACGCACTGGAAGCCAACATCCATGCATTCATTCGTGTGATACCGGCCGATATGTGTGAAAGAGTATGCCAAAATTGGACTCAGCGGATGGGCTACCTGAGACGCAGCCGCGGTCAACATTTGCATGAAATTATCTTTAAACATTAAATTGCAAGGTTCAAACTATCGATTCAAATAAATATTTCATTCATTTTTTCGAATTTTTTGTTTTTTTTTTTTTTTAAAGTTCTAAACCTCTTAAAAAATCACCCGTTATTATACATAATGATTAATTCCGATGAAGCAGAATTCTCCGTTTTTACTCTGGATGATTTCGCTGCTTTTGAAGCAAATTCATTAACCCTAGCCAGTGGATTCAAGCCAACAAAGAAGCTTTCGGAGTTGGAAATGGGTCTAAAATATAACATTTATACCTTGCGAAAGGTTACGACACGGTGGGGTGATAGAATCGTAGCGGATCTTGGCGAATATACGGTAAGATACAATTTTTCTCGTTCTGCTTCCTTTATACAAAATACTTGAAAATAATTTTTTTTTTTTTTCTTATAGGTCTTTTTACCGATAAGATACGCAAAGCTGTCCACAGAAAGCATATTACTAATAAGAGGAGGCTCTTATGCTTTAGAGAAAACATATCAACGTGGATCAACGTTTGAGCTGAAATTTTCAAAAATATAAATAATCTTATGTTAATATAATTTATAAGCATAGATATATATATATATATACATATAAGAAAAAGAAGCAAAATTAAAATTTTTAAAAATCAAATTTATTTCTTTTATTAATTTTACAGAATTTTGTTTTTATCGATCCAAGAGTTATGTTCTGGTGGGAATCCCAACCATTTTACAAAAACTTTATTTCCTCTCGTTTGTAGAACTTTTTCAACTAGATATACATCGCCACAATCAGATTTCAGCAGTTCTAGTTCATAAAAGCCTCCTTGAATAGGTTTTCCTTGAAAGTCTTCGAGAAGATATGTTATAGGTTTTGTTGCTTGGACTTTTCTTATTTTAAAAACCTCAGTAGTCCAGTTGGGTGTATAACCTTTTTCGAATACATGTTTATACTTGCTAATTCTTACGTTATCACCAACTTTGAATTTTCTTTTATTAAACACTTCTTTCTTATTTTTGAAAAGTGCTAACATTGACTTTGAATTTTTCTTGTTTACATCTGCAGGTTTACATTTAATGGTTCGGTGGTAAGAATGATTATAATCATAAAGCAATTTCTTATAAATATTTATCCACTTATAGCTTCCATTGAAACTAAATTCTTTCCACATTTTTTCCTTAAAGGTTCTATTAAATCTTTCAATAATTGAAGCCTTCAATGAGCTGAATGTAGAATAGTGATTAATTTTATGTTTTTCCATCAATCTCTTGAAGTTTGTATTGAAAAATTCCTTTCCATCATCAGTCTGCAAGTTTTTTGGAATCCTAGAAGAATTAGTAAATATTTCATCCATTCCTTTTGAAATAGTAATGCCTTTTTTGGTTTTCATTGGGACAACCCAAGCGAATTTTGAAAAAGCATCGATAACTGTCATCAAATAATTAAATCCATTGTTTTGGTCGCTGTAAGGTATCATTTCAACCAGATCTGCTTGCCACAAGTCATCATATCCCTTTATGATAACATGACGACGTTTGAAATTTCGCTGTGTAGCCTTATGTAACTCTTCAACAACCGTTCGCTTACTCATATTTAAAAAGAGTGACTTCATATAAATAAAACAAATCTTTTATATATTTTTATAAATGTATGCTTTTATTCCAATCTTTTATATAATAACATCAATTTCTTAATTCTAACCAAACGGTTTTCTACCATATAGCAGGCGCAAGTATCGGTTCCTAGCTTACATTGGTTGAATGCCTAGCAGCAATTGGAGTTATGATGTCCGTGAATAGTTTCAGTGTAATGTACATTATCGAATTTTTTAAGCAGGGAAATGCAAGTTAAGATCTCTTCATAATGCTCATCCAATACATTCTTGCGATGAGTTTTTAAAAAATAAAAAATGTTATTAAAAAAAATTATGACTTTTGAGTTCATTTTTATAGTTGTTGCTGGTTAAAGTGTTGAACGCTTACTAACAATTTTTTACTTTTTGTAAGAGGAGTTAACGTAAAATGAAAAATATTTGTAACACATACAACAATAAAACTTTGAAAACTATTTAATATTCTTAATCATAACATTTGTATTTGTGATTTTTATTTTAATCTATGAGTGTATAGGGTACATTAGGAAACATCATCTTCATTAAATATTCAATTTTATTTTTTATTTTCTTGTCAATAATACTTTTCTTCTATGGAGTCTTCAAGATTTTTTTGAGAAATTAACTGTGATGCTGTGTTTTCTCGTTCCATACTTTTTATTGTTTCCTTTATCGTAGAGTCTATGTGGTTTCTTAGCTTATGAATTTCCTTATTAAAAGTGGATAAAACTTCCATTAAAGAAGAATTTATGTGGTTTATAATGCTTGATTCTTTAAGACTTATTTGATCATCAACATATCCTTTACACACGGCTTGGTGGGGGTATTCAGGATTACTTCCAACATTGTTTAAATATCTACTTTCTATATCAAAATCACCAGAGGGTAAGAGTTTAAATCCCAATCCTGGAGGACCCACAATACCTCTGGTTTTTGGAGTAGGTTTGAAGTTCCTACCGAACTTGTCGACGTTCATTGTTCAAATGTTAAGTTTTCTTTTTAGTATGATACTAATATATAATATTTGATTCCTTTAATTCTTCAATTATGGAAGTGATTTCATTCTGATGGTTATCGTTACCAGCATTTTTAGATGCTATCAAAAGTCGTAGTCTATCCACAACTTCATTTGGATCATTCCAGTATACATATTCAATATCTTTGTTTGTGGATTTCATTTCAGTAATACTAGAATAGGATGTTCCTATTTTTGCATTATCATTTTTAAGTCCAGCGACAATAGCCTTTATTATTTGTGTGTATTTCACACCTCTGTTACTCTTAATTCGAGAAGAACTACCATGATTCATTCTGTATGCATTAGTTTTTTGGAGGATTTTCGAATATTGTTCTAAGTCATCCTTAGTAGTATAAACTAGAGGGTACGGGGACACCGGTATCACCGGTATCACCGGTATGGGTTCTGATCTATGCTATACCGGTATGGATTCTGACCTATGCTATACCGGTATGAGTTCTGATTTATGCTATACCGGTATGGATTCTGACAGCTATACCGGTATGGGTTCTGATCTATGCTATGCTAAATACCGGTATTATTTTTGGGTTCTAGGCCATGCTTAGCAAACGTTAGAATGCAAAAACGTGGTATCACCGGTATCAACCATCGGTTGGGAATAATTATCAGTGGTTGGATTTCTAACACCATATGTATTTTTTTCATTTCAACATTAGTTGTGGGATTGGATTTTCAGTGATAAATTGGTTGTGGGATGTACTTTCATAGTTGGATTTTTTGAATAGCACAACATTAGCACCTGCACGGCATGCAATATAAAATTGATGTGTGCATTGGATAAACATATTCTTAATAGGATGTCCATATGCTTAAGATCAAATAAGAACTAGCATTCCAAAATACTTACCTCTGTTGGTTGTGCTGGTTAGAATTATATACAATGCAAGAGAATTTCAGAAGAGTTTTGATTAAAAGACATATTTGTTCTTTTTTTTTTTTTTAATATTTATTTTTATTTAGATCAGTTTTATATGTCATTTTCAAGTTCTATTCGAAAATAACCCCAAGCTAGTGTATTTACATTATTGCTACATATAAATCTTTTGTTATCAGAAGAACTTAAACTTAATTTGTTTATACATTCGGTGTATATAGTATGATGTTTAGATCTAAAGTTCAACATTTTACTATAGAAGTTTTGTTTGTGTAGCAAACAGTCTCTGTAATTTTGTAAAGACATTTTTTTTACAGCTGATGATTTAACACCCTTAGCCTTTTTTATTAGAGCTGCATCTTCTATGTCTATACTATACATTTTAGCTCTTAATCCTATAAATTCCTTCATTATTAGACCATTATTTTCATCCTTCATAAATCCTAACTTTTTAACATTGAGCTGGGCAATACCGTAGCGGTTTTGGGGTGGATAGTCTGAAGTATCAAATTTATCTATTATATCATTTCTTATATCATTATAGAAATCATCTGTTCTTATTTTATAAATAAATGAATCGGTATCCATGTAGGCCAGATGTAGGTTGTCATTAAATTTAGGTTTCATGTATGCATAATGAAAGTCGTACATTTTATACTTTGAAATCTCCAAAACACAAAAACCTAAGTATATAGGCTTATTATATACACTGTGAATTCGTTTTAACTGAATAGCAGCCATGGTTTCCGAAAATTCTAATATGCTATGAAAATTAGGTTTAGCTATAAGAGCGCGACTACCGAGATGGGTACCTTTGCTTTCTATAGAATCGACAATTCGAACATCTTTTCGTTTGTCTACATTTTCCATAGTTTTTCCGAATACACCATTATTGCAAAGTTTACGCTGATCCTTTTCAAACTTTGTGGTGGTTTTTTTTCTTAGTTCATTGTTTAAATCAATATATTTTTTAAGCCATTGAGATTGTTTGAATTGCATCACTCTATGAATTTTCTTAAGCACCAAACCATTATCAAGACATTGAATTAATATTTTGTAATGAATTATATAATTAACTTTATTATTCAAATCAGCAATTAAGTTTTTATCGGATTTACCAGACAATGAAATGTTTGAAGGACAGAATGGTAGATCATTGTGATTATCATGTATTTCTAGGGGATACTCGAGATCCACTTCTAAAACATAACCAATGTTTATATTTGAAATTAACCAGCCTTTAATATCATCTAAATTAGTTGGAGGTTCAACCCATTTAAAGTCTGAATGTGGGAGGTAATCAGACATGGCCCAACCGTATAGGTTATTAGCATCCAAGTACATTAAATAATCAGATGGTTTACTTGAATCATAATCAACCATATATTTATTATTTGCTTTACAATGTCGCAAGCTACATTGTGTTAAACCTCCTCTTATACCCTTAGCGAAAAAGTTATACATGTTGATGTCTGTCAAAAGTTCAAGCTTAACACCTGTTTCTTTCAACATAGCATCCCACGAAAAACCTGGCAATGTATAATAGTGACAGGGATCTAGACCATAAATTGGTCTAGAATCAATTCTAAATTTTTCAAAAATGTCTGATAAAATTAAGACGTCTGTAATTAAATAGTGTTCAAGATATTCTCTTAAATTACTACATTTAAAATGTGACCAAACTTTCTCAGCATGATTATAATCATCTTGGTTACAATCCTCTTCAACCAAAGAATTTCTTAATGATTCTATTGAAGGAAGCTCCGTCTCACTTAATTTTTCTATAGAATCTAAATAATCATAGCATAAAACACCCTTACGAGTCATAAGTTGAATAGATTCATCATCTTTGAAAAATGTTGATAAAATTTTAAAATCTTTTTTTTCATCAAGAGTTTTTGCTATCTTATCTATACTTGAAGGTAAAAATCTAAATGAGTCTAAGAACTGTAATTCTAGAAACTCGCTCTGCTCACTATTTATTAATAGTTTTTCTGATATGGATATGTATTTCTCTTTATTGAGAGGAATAATATTGATAAACCCTTTGATATTACCCAGCTCTTTTATAAATAAATGCGAATCATAACCGGTTAAATTATGGAAAAAAATTGGAATGAATTTAGGTATCTTATAGTTTAAGTTACAATTTGAATGCGCTGCTCCTCTGAATTTACCAGTCAAGTGATCATGATCTCGTACCTTTACATCGCCCCATACTGACTTCTTACAAATATGACATCTTGTTGCCTGCTGAAATTTGATTTCATCCTGGGGTGTCATGTTAATTTTGATCTCCTTACTCAAATGATGTCGATGAATATGTTTGGAGTCTTCAATCAAGTTCATAACAAAAACTCGTGCACAGTCTTCACCTAAAGTAAAAAAAAAAAAAAAAAATGTATATTACAGCGCTCATAATTTTCATATAGCATAAGAGATAAATCCTTTAAAACAAATTTACTTACCGGTGTATTTGAACAACTTATTTAGAGATGGATCAAATGAGCATTTGATAAAGTATGAAACAGCAATCGGAACATGTTTTTTAATCGATGTAGTCGATGATTTTGAGGGATCAGGTTGGCAGCTATCAATCTTCACCAGCATACATTCAAAATCTGCATAGATGGCAAATGGCACTTCGAGTGACCTAGATTGATGCTCAAACTGTAGTGTATTATTTGTCTCATTTGGTAGGCCTGTCACAATTTTGTTGCATTCAGTTTCATGCTTCTCAAATCCTTTATCCGTGTTGAATATCAGCAGGCATGAATTACACATACTAATTGATCGTTTACCATGATTTATTTGAGCTCCTATTAATCTGGACATATTTTTTATCCACACATAGTGATTGTTTTCACCTTCTTGTATAAGTAGCAAGTTTATGTGTAGGTCTCTCTTATGGTTAGAATTATAATATGGACCTACAACTCTATAGTTTTCTCCAGTTACATTTTTTTCTACTCCGAACACATTTACACTTATTGCAGGGTTTAGAGTTTCAAAAATCGAAATATCTTTAAGTTTCAAAGGGAAAACTAAATTTGTAAAGTTAACTAGAGTACCATTCATTAAACTTATCACTTTGAATGTTTTCAATCCGATATTTACTAGCTCTATGCGAGAGGTCATCTATGGGGGAAAGAGCTGATATAACTGCCCATTTGAAACAGAATTTATCATTATTTTGCACATTAACACAGGCTTGTTTCAATTCAATACTCCTCGGTAGTTTTAAGTAACTTGAACCTCTTAAGGGTTTATATTCACAAATATTGACTTCAATATGTTTTATACAAAATAGTGTCCATCCAGAATCTTTATCCTTAAACTCTACACTTTTAGTCTCAATGATCTTACTCATATTTTCAAGTATATCTTCCAAGTTATCATTTTGAAGAGCTATCTGGATTGGACATTTGAAAGATTTTATACTTATCTCAGTTTTTTCTGATTCTTCATGCACTGTTATATATTTTAAAAACTCTGCAAACAGCTCAATACTGAACTTTACACTTCCTTTTGTTTCAAACGATTTTCCAATTAGTTGTATAATAATATATCAGTCTTACAACTTTTCAAAAATGTATTAATGTCTATAACCCCCTCATCGGTATTTTCCAATGAGTACGTTTCCACTTTACCTTCAAAACAATGTCTTGTTCTGTTAAACCGTGTATTAATAACTAGAACTCTACTTTTTCTCTTATGATCATTGGTTCTACTGTGATGTGACCATTCAGAAGTACTCACGTCTATTTCACAAGTAACGCATCTACGTTTTTTCGGTGCGTTTGACGAAGATGGAGGGTCATCATTATCAAGAAGTTTTCTTTTATTATTTGACTTTTCGATTTCATTATTAATTGCCAGATTATCGGAGGGGTTGTTCATATGCTTCTTACGGAAGTGTTCCTTCATTGAATCCGTTCGAGTATACGTTTTTTCACATTGAGGACATTTTATCTTATCACCATGTACAGCTTTTATATGCCTGTTAAGAGTGCACTTTTGTATAAATTTGCTATTGCATACGTTACAAACAAAATTCGCCATTGTATTATATTAACTTTACAGTTTATACCGATTGCAAAACACACACTTTTTGGATAACTTTTCTTAGATATGAATATTCTACAAATATCTTTAATAAAATTGAAAAACTTATATGGGAAGCAATGTTCTCTATTCACGATATGGAATAAGACTGTTAATTAGTTAGCATAACATTTCTACTTTTATATTACGATTACGATAGAAATACGAATTCAATCAAGTCACCTGCATACTATCTATAAAACATAAGTCCTACCGAGAGATTTTTTTTTTTTTCATAGTTCTACGATTGAGATACTCTATAAAATAAAAACAAGGGGTTGAACTCTGAGGGAGGAGTCATTTCATAAGTAGCACCTTACCACCACCACCAGCACCATTTTCAACATGGAAATTGTAAAAATGTTTGCATGGGGGAGGTGAAAGGATCATTCTCACCCTATGAAAATTGGAAAAAAAATGTTTGTGTGGAGGAGATTAACTATCATCGTTCTCACCCTCAAATACCCCTATCATTCAAACCGATGGTGTGTGTGTGTGTGTGTGTGTGTGTGTGTGTGTGTGTGTGTGTGTGTGTGTGTGTGTGTGTGTGTGTGTGTGTGTGTGTGTGTGTGTGTGTGTGTGTGTGTGTGTGTGTGTGTGTGTGTGTGTGTGTGTGTGTGTGTGTGTGTGTGTGTGTGTGTAAGAAGATTGGGTGGGGGTTCTTCTATAAATAAGAAATGATTTGGTGATAATCAGAATATTCGATTTCAAGAAGCTACACAGTCAACATAATTACTAATATTATACATAATGACCCCAGTTAATTTAAACTAATTATTTCGGAGTGACGTAGTCAAATTCAGTTTTAAGCAAGCAGATATTAATTGTGTTAATAGCACAGAGAAAGAGGTGGCAGACCGAGAATCCAGAGGTAGTGGGTTCGAATCCCAGTCGGGCAATAATTATTTGGCTGCTTTTTTTCATAACCGTGAAGTAGAAAACTTCATCGAGTGGGAAGAGCAGCTAATGCAATCCAGCAACACAGCAGGGACATCGAAAGGTGCCCCAGCAACAACAACAATAAAGCCAGATATGGCACCACCAGCTAAAGCTACGGCTAATGCCGACGCAACAACAACAACAACCAAGCAGGCGATGGCACCGCCAGCCATACCTTCAACCAGTGCCGTAGCAACAACGGCAAAAACAGCAACGGCACCAACAGTCGATAGCAAGAATAAGAGGAGAAAGAGAATAAGCTGTGCATCGAACTTGGTCAAGCGCCGCTCCACCACCACCTCAGCCCAGCTGCCAGCCGGGGTGAAGGAGACGGCGCGCACAGCCAAAACGACAGCAGCAACAAAAATTCATCAACAACTTGACACCTCGCCATCCGATGACGACATCGAATACATGTCCGAAGGTGGCGAGGGTCTATACACTACAGGGGAATCCAACAGCAATGTGCTTGTTGGTTTAACCTCACCAGAGGCGTCCTCCGAAGAGGAAAACGAGGCGCAAGGCGCACTAGTCGAGCTTGATGAGCAAGCGATTAGTGAAAAAATTGATGCCATTCGGGGGGAGATGGAAAGGCTCAATTCCATTGTTACCCCTCTAATACAAGCCCTGAAAAGTAAACAGGAAGCTAGACGAGAACGAGAGAAGAAGGAGCGCGAGTTAAAAAAAGTGCTGCAAGAGCATTTAAAAGCAGTGCCACAAAAAACAGCGCCACAACAAGAGCTGCAAACGAAAGCGCAGCCAGAGCAAAGGCAATCACAACAGCAACTGCCACAGCAGAAGGAAGGAGAGCAGCAACAACAAAAGTTGCCAACTGAACAACCACAGCAGCAACCGAAGGTGCAACGCACAAAGAAACAACAACAGCAACAAAAACCACAGGAGCAGAGCCAGGAGCAACAGCAGGGAGTACACCAGCAGCAGCCACAGCCGCCCCAAAATAAAAAAGAAAAGGTGCCACCAATTAATACGTACCAAATGGAATTGCAAGAAACCATCGACCTATGTAAGTCGGCCATAGGCCAAAACTTTTTTATTAAACGTTTGAGTAAAGATAGACATGCTATCCACTGCTCCACAGTCGCTCAGCACAAAATTATTAAAGAGTTACTGAAAAAATCCACGACTGAGTTCTTCAGTTTTACCCCCAAAGTGGATAAATACCAAACGGTCCTCTTGAAGGGCATAGATTCCTGCACGGAACCACAAGTGCTCTTAAATGAGCTCCGTCAAAAAGCGAGCGACGATCTCGACTTTATCGGGGTCAAGCCATTCGCTACAGTCAGAGCCAGACGGGAGAAGCGGTCTTTGCCGTTCTTCCTAGTCCAGCTATCGCCCAGCAGCAAACTGGATAGGTTGAGAAGTATCTCCGTTCTCAACTACCAGGTTGTAACTTGGGATAAATTAAAGAGAGGCGGCGACATGCTTCAATGCAAGCGCTGCCAAAGGTTTAGCCACGCTGCAGCAAACTGCGAAATGCAGTCACGCTGCGTTAAGTGTGGTAAGGACCACAACAAGGGGGAGTGTAAGCTCGGTGAGGAACGGGTCCAAGACATGACCCAGCTTAAGTGTGCACTTTGCGGAAAAGAGGGGCACCCTGCTAATTATCGGGGTTGCTCAGCTTTCCAGCAAATAAGAAACAACAAAGCGGCTAAGCAGACAGCGGTAGAGATACGCCCATCAACGCGTGCTCCTACAGCAACGCCCGTTAATCCCCAAATTTCCTACGCCCAAATGGCGGCAGGAAGGGGAAAAACGGTACAGCCTGCAGCTAAGGCAGCCCAACCGGCCCTAGTGCCAAAGGCGCCGGACGCTCAGGCCGAAATAAGAAGCATGTTGCTGGCAATTCAAGGCCAGTTGACAGGACTTCACAACCAGATAAAGGAGCAGGCGACTAGGGTAGACTATCTCTACTCTGTTTTGCCTAGCTTAACGCAAATTAGAGGTTAAAGGCGCGCTGTCGGAGAGGCCTCTTAGGATCCTTGCTGTGAATGTAAATTCACTGATTAGGACCGAACGTAGAGCTAATCTTTTCCAATTGTTGAAAGACCAAAGTCCAGATGTGTTTATGGCCAGCGAAACTAAGCTGAACCAGAAACATAAGTTGACTAACAACAATTACAATATCGTTAGAAGAGATCGACCCAATTCCACTCAAGGGGGGGGCGTCGCAATCTTCATACGAAAAGGCATAAACCATAAAGTTATATATAATAGTGATCTACGCAGATTTCGGCTGTTAGAGGCGTGTGTCGTATGCATTCCTCTCCAACAGGGGAAGCGAATGTATGTGATCGCGGCTTATGCACCGGAATCACCTCAGCCAACTGATTTTTTGACAGAGCTTAAAAAACTTTTCGAAGGTCTACACTTGAGCTTGGACGAAAATTACTTTCTCATGGCCGGTGATTTGAATGCCAAACACTTAGATTGGGGAAATCAAGTACAGAATCCGAGAGGTATTCATCTTTTTAATTGGATGAGTCAGTATAACGCTGAATATCGTATAGAACTGCTGGCTACGGATCGGCCATCGTTTCCAAGAAGCGGTGCCTATCTGGATTTATTGCTATTAGACGCAAGACTGACAATTACTGACACTGTGGGTCAAAGACCAAGGAACTGTTTACGAACGATCGAGTACGATAGTGACCACTGCGGACTTGCTGCCGTAGTACAGCTTCCAAACGAGCTCGTGGAGTTGGATGAGTATGTACCTGTGCATACTTACAATTACAGTAAGGTGCGCTGGCCACGCTTTACCAACGCCTTAACGAGCGAAATTAGATCGAACAACATATCCCCACCAAATGACAGAAATTTGACAAATAACGAAATAGATCAATACTTAGAACAAATGGACGAGACAATCAAACGAACAATGAACAGAACAATACCGAAATACAAGCAACGGGACGCAACCGACATGTATCGAAATGCAATCATTGACGCACTACACAGACAAAAAAGTGGACTGCTGACAAGACTTAAACTCTTGTACAGACGGTTTACTGACCCTCACCATCTGGAGATTAGGACACTGAAGTCGTCGATCAAAAACATCAACCAACTAATTAAAGAAAACTATCGGTTGTCAATTAATTTGTATTGGGACAGCAAAATTCGGGCCGTTAATGCTAGCGACCCGAGCATGTTTCCGCAAATTAACAAGATATTTAGAAGGAATGATCAGAACGATCTTCCGTGTCTCAAGCTTCAAAGAACGACAGACAACAGAGACGTACTTCTGACAGCAGGAATTAATCCAGAGGACGCCGTCTTGGACGATGACCTCTTTATTGTCGAAGATACGCAGGAGAAAGTGGAGGCCGTGGGGGCTGCTTTCCAGCAAGTGTACAAGGTGAATGCGTGCATTCGCCCGAATCACGACCTGGAAAACAGAGCCTTGCTCCATCACTTCTACCTTCGGAATGACATCACGCAATGGCGATCAGAGAACCTTGGTTTCACCGGGTTCAATGAAGATCATTTGGCAAACGCCATAATCGCCGAGCGAAATGGGCCCAGTTCCCTGTTAATTACGAAGGTGGAGCTCCAGCTCATCTTCGATTCATTAAAGAAAAAGAAGTCAGCAGGAGTCGATGGCATATCCAACGTTGTACTTCGACATTTACCTCAAGAAGCACTAGACATTTATACCACTCTGTTTAACAACGCTCTCAATAATGCATATTATCCAGTGCGGTGGAAGACAGCTGTGGTGCATCCTCTCCCGAAAAAGGGAAAGGACAACTCCAATCCGGCGAATCTCCGGTCGATAAGTCTTCTTCCAAGTATCAGCAAGGTATTCGAAAAAGTTATCAACAGAGCTTTGTCTAAGTGGGCAGAGGACAATAATATCATACCGGACAATCAGTTCGGTTTTAAGGCGGGACATGACACCATTCATGCCGCGTCTAAACTCATTTCTGATGTCCAATGGAACAAATCTAAGAAGCAGTGTACAGGTGCCTGTCTGGTTGATCTGGAGAAGGCCTTCGACACCGTATGGTTAGAGGGTCTTTATCTAAAGCTGACCAGACTTGGCATTAGTAAACCACTATTATATATGCTTTATGATATGCTCAATGGCAGAAAGTTTGTTGTCAAAAGTGGCAATGTAACTTCTGCCACAACCTTTAATATTAAAAATGGTCTTCAGCAGGGAGCGGTCAACTCGCCGATTCTATTCAGCATTTACACCAGCGATCTGATAAGTAGTCTAACTCAGGCAATTGCGTATGCCGACGATCTAATTGCGTACAGAACAGCTGCAAAAGTCGAGGACATCAGAATTCTTTTGCAGAGTGACTTCGATGAGATTCAACGATATTGTGATGACTGGAAGTTGAAAATCAACTTTCAGAAATCAGAAACTATCTTGTTTAGGACTCCGTTGCGTGGAGCCACAAGGGATACGAGAAAGAACTGGCGCAAGCTGGTGATCGTAGGGCCAAATGGACATCCACTGGCGAGTAAAAGTGTAGTAAAGTACCTTGGCATCTGGATGGATCAGTATTTGTATTTCGACAGACATATAAATGCTGCTCTGGCCAGGGCTAGGGGAGCTTTTGCCCTGACGAAACGGTTGTTTTATAGCAGCCGGCTTGACAGCAGGGTGAAGGTGATTTGCTACATGGCCCTTATCCGGCCGATGATTGCCTATGGATGTCCGGTTTGGTTCAACGTTGACCCATCTCAAATGGAAAAGATTCGGGTGTTTGAGAGGCAGTGTCTACGACGCTGCCTTGGATTGCACAGAACACCAGAGTCGGAGTACAAACACTACTATTCCAACCTGGCTCTATACAACGGGGCCAACATAAATAGGATAGATAATTTCTTGCTGAAGCTTATTCGGGGTCACATTGCAAGAGCGATGTCCTCGTCCAACAGCTTAATTTTCGGGGCTTATTACCCTAAATACGAATACTATGAGAGTGTGCGTCTAAGCGGCTTTATTCCGCCCGATGCATTCCTCCACCTAGACAGTCGAGGGTTGATCCAGGATAGAGCGGCGGTTCCGCTAATCTACCACGTCGGCCGTAGAACTGTAGATCGGCGGCTCCTTTACAGTCGGGACGTCCTCGCACAAGACGGAGCTGAGCACCTTCGGTTCAGTAGGACTGTGTCTGAACGGGACCGAAGAGATAGGGTAAAGCAGGAGAACCAGTTCTGGTGGTTGAAAAACGAAGATGAAGTTCCTTCCTTCCTTAGTATGGCCGACTTACATAGGTTTAGGTAGTAAGTTTTAAGTAGGGACAGTCAGGGTGGCGCCAAAAAAAAAAAAAAAAAAAAAAAAAAAAAAAAAAAAAAAATTATACATAATGATTAATTCCGATGAAGCAGAATACTCCGTTTTTACTCTGGATGATTTCGCTGCTTTTGAAGCAAATTCATTAACCCTAGCCAGTGGATTCAAGCCAACAAAGAAGCTATCGGAGTTGGAAATGGGTCTAAAATATAACATTTATACCTTGCGAAAGGTTACGACACGGTGGGGTGATAGAATCGTAGCGGATCTTGGCGAATATACGTTAAGATACAATTTTTCTCGTTCTGCTTCCTTTATACAAAATACTTGAAAATAATTTTTTTTTTTCTTATAGGTCTTTTTACCGATAAGATACGCAAAGCTGTCCACAGAAAGCATATTACTAATTAGAGGAGGCTCTTATGCTTTAGAGAAAACATATCAACGTGGATCAACGTTTGAGCTGAAATTTTCAAAAATATAAATAATTTTATGTTAATATAATTTATAAGCATAGATATATATATATATACATATAAGAAAAAGAAGCAAAATTAAAATTTTTAAAAATCAAATTTATTTCTTTTATTAATTTTACAGAATTTTGTTTTTATCGATCCAAGAGTTATGCTCTGGTGGGAATCCCAACCATTTTACAAAAACTTTATTTCCTCTCGTTTGTAGAAATTTTTCAACTAGATATACATCGCCACAATCAGATTTCAGCAGTTCTAGTTCATAAAAGCCTCCTTGAATAGGTTTTCCTTGAAAGTCTTCGAGAAGATATGTTATAGGTTTTGTTGCTTGGACTTTTCTTATTTTAAAAACCTCAGTAGTCCAGTTGGGTGTGTAACCTTTTTCGAATACATGTTTATACTTGCTAATTCTTACGTTATCACCAACTTTGAATTTTCTTTTATTAAACACTTCTTTCTTATTTTTGAAAAGTGCTAACATTGACTTTGAATTTTTCTTGTTTACATCTGCGGGTTTACATTTAATGGTTCGGTGGTAAGAATGATTATAATCATAAAGCAATTTCTTATAAATATTTATCCACTTATAGCTTCCATTGAAACTAAATTCTTTCCACATTTTTTCCTTAAAGGTTCTATTAAATCTTTCAATAATTGAAGCCTTCAATGAGCTGAATGTAGAATAGTGATTAATTTTATGTTTTTCCATCAATCTCTTGAAGTTGTATTGAAAAATTCCTTTCCATCATCAGTCTGCAAGTTTTTTGGAATCCTAGAAGAATTAGTAAATATTTCATCCATTCCTTTTGAAATAGTAATGCCTTTTTTGGTTTTCATTGGGACAACCCAAGCGAATTTTGAAAAAGCATCGATAACTGTCATCAAATAATTAAATCCATTGTTTTGGTCGCTGTAAGGTATCATTTCAACCAGATCTGCTTGCCACAAGTCATCATATCCCTTTATGATAACATGACGACGTTTGAAATTTCGCTGTGTAGCCTTATGTAACTCTTCAACAACCGTTCGCTTACTCATATTTAAAAAGAGTGACTTCATATAAATAAAACAAATCTTTTATATATTTTTATAAATGTATGCTTTTATTCCAATCTTTTATATAATAACATCAATTTCTTAATTCTAACCAAACGGTTTTCTACCATATAGCAGGCGCAAGTATCGGTTCCTAGCTTACATTGGTTGAATGCCCAGCAGCAATTGGAGTAATGATGTCCGTGAATAGTTTCAGTGTAATGTACATTATCGAATCTTTTAAGCAGGGAAATGCAAGTTAAGATCTCTTCATAATGCTCATCCAATACATTCTTGCGATGAGTTTTTAAAAAATAAAAAATGTTATTAAAAAAAATTATGACTTTTGAGTCCATTTTTATAGTTGTTGCTGGTTAAAGGGTTGAATGCTTACTAACAATTTTTTACTTTTTGTAAGAGGAGTTAACGTAAAATGAAAAATATTTGTAACACATACAACAATAAAACTTTGAAAACTATTTAATGTTCTTAATCATAGCATTTGTATTTGTGATTTTTATTTTAATCTATGGGTGTATAGGGTACATTAGGAAACATCATCTTCATTAAATATTCAATTTTATTTTTTATTTTCTTGTCAATATGCTTTTCTTCTATGGAGTCTTTAAGATTTTTTTGAGAAATTAACTGTGATGCTGTGTTTTCTCGTTCCATACTTTTTATTGTTTCCTTTATCGTAGAGTCTATGTGGTTTCTTAGCTTATGAATTTCCTTATTAAAAGTGGATAAAACTTCCATTAAAGAAGAATTTATGTGGTTTATAATGCTTGATTCTTTAAGACTTATTTGATCATCAACATATCCTTTACACACGGCTTGGTGGGGGTATTCAGGATTACTTCCAACATTGTTTAAATATCTACTTTCTATATCAAAATCACCAGAGGGTAAGAGTTTAAATCCCAATCCTGGAGGACCCACAATACCTCTGGTTTTTGGAGTAGGTTTGAAGTTCCTACCGAACTTATCGACGTTCATTGTTCAAATGTTAAGTTTTCTTTTTAGTATGATACTAATATATAATATTTGATTCCTTCAATTCTTCAATTATGGAAGTGATTTCATTCTGATGGTTATCGTTACCAGCATTTTTAGATGCTATCAAAAGTCGTAGTCTATCCACAAGTTCATTTGGATCATTCCAGTATACATATTCAATATCTTTGTTTGTGTATTTCATTTCAGTAATACTAGAATAGGATTTTCCTATTTTTGCATTATCATTTTTAAGTCCAGCGACAATAGCCTTTATTATTTGTGTATATTTCACACCTCTGTTACTCTTAATTCGAGAAGAACTATCATGATTCATTCTGTATGCATTAGTTTTTTGGAGGATTTTCGAATATTGTTCTAAGTCATCCTTAGTATATTTTTGCTTACAAGGATTTTTCTTTAACACCAATTCAATGAGACCCGGAGTTCGAGTAAAAATTTCATCATCAATGATAATATTCTTATCACTCATTTTAAAGCTACACTTGCCTATTTTTACAGATTGAGTGTTTGCATCAAAATATAGTCCATAGGCCGTATCACGATTCGACTCTGACAATATCATAAAATATTGAAAATCAAAGACAAAATATAACAATATGTTGAACATTTTCCAAGAGTCCGGAATCTATGAAAGTGTTTCTAAATATGAATATCATACTTACTCACCATATCAAAACAATTTTGAAAAAAATGACATCGTTCAGATTTGCATACAACACCAAAATCTTAATGTTCTTCCTTCGGAAAGTTTTCTATATGTTGAAGGATCACTATCGAAGACAGATGGAAAAGAAATAGTCAGCACAAGACTTGTAAACAATGCAATGGCTTTTCTCTTCGACGAAATACGTTATGAGCTGAATGGAAAGGAAATTGATTACAATCGAAATGTGGGGATTACAACAACAATCAAAAACTATTTATCGTTGACAAAAAATGAGAGTGATATGCTTTTAAATGCTTCATGGTCTCCTGATTCAGTTATTTATTTGAACCCATTATATTTTAACTACTGCATTCCATTGAATAAGCTTTTGGGTTTTGCTGAAGATTATAAAAAAATTATTCCCAATGCTCGTCATGAACGCTATAATCTCCCCGACTGATGAAAATGTACAAGTAAAACTACATAAGGTACAGTGGAGAGTACCACACGTGACTTTATTAGATTCGATGAAATTAAATCTATATAAATCTATAAATGCAAATAGTTTTATGAAAATTGCTTTCCGAAACTGGGGTCTCTATGACTATCCCATGTTATCAAGCTCTGACCATCACATCTGGAACGTTAAAACAACAACGCAAATAGAAAAACCTCGATATATTGTATTTGCACTACAAACTGCAAAAAATAAAAAAATATTTGCTGATCCTACAACGTTTGACCATTGTGATTTAACAGACTTAAAAGTGTATTTAAACTCTGATGTATATCCTCATGAAGATCTTAATATTTCTTTCGAGAGAAATAGATATAGCTTGTTCTACAAAATGTATACGGATTTTCAAAGAACTTACTACAATAAAACCAACACTGAACCTTTGCTTTCTTGGGATCTATTTAAATCTCGTGCTCCAATTTTTGTTATAGACTGCAGACATCAAAATGAGACTTTGAAAACAGGACCTATCGATATACGCTTGGAGATGAGAACATCAAAAAACATTCCTGCAAATACTTCAGCTTATTGCCTCATGCTTCATGATCGGATTATTGAATACAATCCACTTGACCAAGTTGTTAAAGCTACGAGCAGACGATTTGCGATAGTCGCAAATCTTTGCGAGCACTGACGTCACAAAAAAACTCGCAAATACACCGCAAATGCCTTACGTTTGACAGTGCTCGCAAACCTGCAAATACACATGTTCAGACGATTTGCGAAGGTTGTCCCAAAGTTTTTAAATACATTTGCGATCAAGGTACTCGCAAATGACATGCTCGCAAATAAGATCGCAAATTTTGAAGCATATTTGCGAGGTGTTCACACGATTTGCGGCGACATTTGTAGATATCATATTCTTACTCATTTGCAGATTTGCGAGCCTGACATTTCTCTATTGACAAATTTGTTTATTTGTTGAGTTTTGTCATAGCTAGTCTCAAAATACTATATAGGTAAACATATGAACATACAAACACATAAGGGTATGTATCTTATATGTATATTTTGGTGATGTTTTATGGGCTGTAGGTCAGTTTAATTTTTTTTAACTACGTAAAGCTTATTTTCATAAAAAAACGAAAAAAATCTAATTTAAATAATAGAAAATAATAATAAAAATAATGAAGGTACCTACATACATACTAAAAACCACAGCCAATTACTTCAAGTACAACAACAAAATTCATCGCAAATGTCCGCATTTGCAGTGTTCCATTTTCGTGTTTTCGCAAATGGTTGTGACGGTCGCAAATACTCGCAAATTGTCACAAATTATTTTTGTGAGTGTTCACATGATTTGCCAAAATGTAACAAATGTATTTGCGACTTGGGCCTCGCAAATCATACGCAAATGATTTGCGAGCATTTGCAGGCTGTCCCAAAGTTGTGCTCAGACGATTTGCGACCAAAGACCGCAAATGGTGACGTAAAAATGACGTCACACTTGAAAATATTTGCGACTTTTGCAAATCGTCTGCTCGTAGCTTAACAGAATTTTCTAAGGATTACTATTATTTTTTTTTTATTTTTCAATGTAAACCTAAAAATAAAACCAGAAAATATATAAATAAAATGCAATATTATTAAAAAAAAAAACAAAAAAAAAAAAAGAAGCATGTGTTATTATTCAAGATTTGCTCATTCCATTTAATTTACATCACCACTTCAAAATGATATAGGAATATCATAACATTTAAATGTTTATTCATTTGCTATTAAGGGTAGGAAAGTAGTCATATACAGGATACTCGTATGATCCTAAATGTCGTATTACACATTGCAAAAGGTTTCTTTGGGGTGAAAAGTAACTAATTAAAAGAAGTATTGAGGTAATAATGTATGCTTAAATCATATTGATTGCTCATAGTAGAACAATAAAGTTTTTCCCCGCATTCATTCATGCAGTTAACCTTATCATAAATTTGTATTGTTGACACTTGTGTACCTAAATAAGGAAGCAGTTGGATAAATTTATGTATTGCGATCATCATGAATGCATATTTTAATTGTCGGCATCCATCCCTATAGATAAAATAATGTGCTGACCTTATTGACGTAGATTTGTATTCCGCAATGAAAATAACCCTTGGACCATTTTTCAGGATTTTAATGATAAGGGACAGGGTTTAGTAATATGATTGACATGATGCTAGCAAAGCAATAGATAAAGGAGGTATAGTCCTATTAGACGAATGAATGATATGATGGTAGTGAGGTATTAGGCTTTTGTTACACTAATTATCACCTCAATCCAGGAAAAATCCTAAAGCATCAGATAAAGGGGTCAAGTTCTATTAAACGATGATTGACATGACGCTATCGATGCATCAGGGTTTTGATATAGCAATGCAAATATCATAATCGTAAATTTTAATTGTTGACATCCATCCTTACAGAAATATAATGTTGATCCTATTTGATTTTTATTTCTGATGACTTTTAACATCCTTTAAATTTATTGAAAGTGTGCTACGAAAATCAGAGGGTCTCTGAAAATGTGCGGATTGTAATGCTCTGCATACGAATACTTATGTTTGTATGTGTATTTTTTTTTTTTTGCCCTCCCTTTTTTGTATAAATACTTTGAGCATTATCATCATAATCATCAGTTTAAAGTAAGCAAGCAAGCAAGATGACTCACCAGGACTTTAAAATCAGACAAGAGATGGAAGAGTGGCTATCGAAATATGGCTGCCAATGCTGGGAGTTCCAGCAGCTTCAGGATGCCGCTTGGGAGGAGGTTGGTAGTGTGGATACTACCAACATTCACAGCCTTGTGACAGTGGCCCACCTGCTGCATTCATTGCACATGAAAGCATCGAAAGGGGGGTTTGATGTAAGCCCCCTACCAGCTATAATACCTTTTTTACTTAATATAAAACTAATCTAATTAGAAAATAAAAAAAAAAAATTTAAAATTACCATGTCTTTTTTTTACTTTTTGCGTTCCGAGCGTGAATTTTACGTTTTTGCGTTTTAACGTGAACGTGAATTTTACGTTTTTTGCGTTTTAACGTGAACGTGAATTTTACGTTTTAACGCGAATTTTACGTTTTTGCGTTTTAACGTGAACGTGAATTTTACGTTTTTACGTTTTAACGCGAACGAGAATTTTACGTTTTTACGTTTTAACGTGAACGTGAATTTTACGTTTTAACGCGAATTTTACGTTTTTGCGTTTTAACGTGAACGTGAATTTTACGTTTTTGCGTTCTAACAAGAACGCGAATTTTACGTTTTAACGTGAATTTTACGTTTTGTTGCGTTCTAACGTGAACGCGAATTTTACGGTATAGCATAGATCCGAACCCATACCGGTATAGCATAGATCAGAACTCATACCGGTATAGCATAAATCAGAACTCATACCGGTAAAGCATAGATCAGAACCCATACCGGTATAGCATAAATCAGAACTCATACCGGTGATACCGGTGATACCGGTGATACCGGTGTCCCCGTACCCTCAAGTTTATACTACTCGCATTCATAACGGTGGCTTAAATCAAACTTCGGTTAGTTTTGCGTGCTGGTGCATCATTAGTAAAATGTTCCCCAAGATTGAATTTTTGGGTTGCGAGAAGAGTTCATATTAGCAACATATTCCATAATCGGGCATCATCTTTCTTTCTATAAATTTGTATTATAAAAACGTTCTTATAAATACAAAGTACCTAAAGACAGCCATTATAGAAAAACTTGTTTTGAACTACAAAATATTGATCAGTTAATACTTAAAGAAAGTTTTAATGCAAGCAAGAAAAAAAATATTGTATCCGAATCCTTAAATAAATATAAATAAATATAAATAAATAAATATAAGTGAAATTAATAATTTTCCTGATTTATGTTGAAAGCACCTATTTACTACGAAAGAAGCATATGATTTGTTATTGTTTTTTTTTTAATAAGGTAAGCTAAAATCAAATAATACATGCACGCATATTATTTTTCAATGAGTTATATTATTCAAAGTGAAAGTAACTAGAAATAAATACAACTGAACATGTTAATATCGTTATATGTAAAATCATAGGTGTTTATTTTTAGTTGTGACCTTCTCCGGGGGAGATCACAGTGTCGATAGTTTTTGTGAGGATCACAACTTGTGATGTAGCTGCCAGAATATGAAAACGTCACAAAACCAAATTTACCTCACCTTATGAGGTTGTTGTGACTTGTGAGGCACCAGTGAAGTTTGCCAGAATAGGGCTGTTAATCTGGTTCAATTTTGTTTAGACTGTAGCGTACATAAGACTTGCAGCCCTTTTCTGACAAACCTCACTGATACCTTACAAGTTACAACAACCTCACATTGTGAGGTTAATTTGGTTTTGTGAGGTTTTCGTATTCTGGCAGTAACCTCACAAGTTGTGATCCTCACAAAAACTATCGAAACTGTGATCTCCTTCGGAGGAGGTCACAACTAAAAATAAAAACCTGTGATTTCGCATATAACCACATTAACATGTTCATTTGTATTTATTTCTAATTACTTTCTCTTAAAATAATATAACTTACTGGAAAATAAACATGCATGTATATATTATTCGATTTAAGCTTACCTACTATTAAATGTTTCTTATGTCGTAGTAAATAGGTGCGTTCAACATAAATCGAGAAAATTATTAAGTTCACTTATATTTCTTTTAATAACAGTCAGCCAATCAGAGCCCAAGAAATCATGAAAATCTGACATGCTTGAACGTGCCCAATCGCCATGGTGAGTTTCTTGTGAGGTTTCTTGTGAGAATTTTCCCAGAACTCCGAAAATGTTATCGAATAACAACAAACCTCACAAGAGCTTGTGACTTGTGAGACCTCACAACGCCAGAATAGGGCTGTTGATTTTTACAAAGTGACTGTAAAAAATAATAATTTCTCATTTGGAATTAAGAAAAACATGTTTTTGAACTCGAAAACATTAAAAAAAAAACATTAAAAAAAATTGAGGTGTATGTTCCCACCAAAATAAAATCCTAGATTTCATCTGAAAACTTTCGAGATTTCAAATTGCTGCCAAAACTAAGATTTTGTCTCATATACACAAGCAACTCTCATTGTGTTCTTATGTATTTGTGTTCCTCTCCGCTCAAATGTCTAATTCAATATCTACTCTCTTTTTTTGCCTGCTTATAGCCCTTCCACACTAGCCCACTGAGTATAAATATATGTCAAAAAAGTGGGGGAAAAAAATGTCTATAGTGTGGAAACAAAATATGACAGGTATTAATACAAGATGTGACAGCCCATCTTACATAGCTTGACAGCTCTCCATACATGATTTGACATGTTTTAATACCTTACAATTTTTAGGGTTGGTTCTAATTTTTAATACATTTCATCTGTGTGTCAACACAAGTTTGGCATGTATTAATACAAGCCAGTTCTTCGTCGAACAAGGGGTTTCACTGTGGTGGTCGTGCGAGGTCCAGAACGTCAGAGGCGGCAGCTCTGATGGCTTCCTGGCAATTCTAACACTCGTTCTCGATGCTTGAATCTGATGGCATAGGGCTATTTAAGAGGACCCGAGAGACTCGATCGGAAAAGGACCTGGCGATTTCTTGTGACTGTAGCCGTCCAACGTCAAACTTCCTCACAGTATTCCCCTGTTTTGAGCTTGGTCTGGATATCCGTAGCATTACCTTGGTTACAACGAGGTAGTGGTCCGAGTCATCGTTGGCTCCTCGGAACGTTCGGACATCCTTGATACTGGAGGAGTGCCTTAGGTATTCACCATGTCCCCTTATGTATATCGAGATGCGGGAACTATGTGCTAGCTACCACAACGTTTTGCCCCTCAGCAAAGTCGATATAGTGAAGGCTATATCTTCCAATTGTGCCACCAAAGACGTCTTCTCTTCCAAGCTTGGCATTCAAATCACCCAAGACAATCTTTATGTCATAGCCAGGGCTTGCTCGTATGTCTTGTCCAGGAGCTCGTATTATTCGTGCTTGGTATCGTCATCTTTCTCCTCTGTGGGGGCATGTGCGCATATGAGGCTGATGTTGGCAAATTTAGCCTTGATGCGAATTGTTGTGAAGAGCTCATTCACGTAGTTGAAACTCAGGACTTTTTGCCTAAGTATGCCTCCAACGATGAATCCACAACAAAAATGATGCTGGCCTTGCTCTCGGTAGCAGTCGCCGTAGTAGACGTCGTAGTCTTTCAATTTTCTTTTACCTGGCCCATTCCATTGCACTTCTTGGATGGCGGTGATATTTGCTTTGTAGCAGTCTAGGGCCTCCGCTAAATGTTCGGCTGCACGTGGTCTTAAGAGAGACAGAACATTCAACGTGCAGATCCAAAGTTCGTTGTCCTTATTGCGTTTGCTAGGTTCGTCAATAGTAAATCCGTCCTTATCCAAGGCTTGTTGTTGCTTAGCAACTAAATATCTTTACGTGACCAGGAAGTCACCTCGACGGCACGACCCCCAAACCTGGAGGACCAGACTCTTTGTATGACTCCAAGGGTGGGGAGCCGGATTAACCACTCCTTATAGGCCTGAGTTCCGAATATGTCGTAGTAGCCCATATAAGGTGTTCACTAAGTAGTTCAACCTGACTGGAACTGTAGACGCCATTGTTGATTCCATCCGGGGAATTCTTCTGCTGCCACCTTGATGAAAGGAGAAGTGCCTTAGTGGGAAAACTCACACTTACATTTAACCCAAAGTATACTTAAATAAAATTGGTCGTGGAGACGATGTTTTAAGAACTGCAAGAACTACAATAAAATATTGGATTTTTAAACCCTACGTGGTAGGAAAAATTGTAAAAAGGTATTGATTACAAAAAAGAACAAACAGGTTTCTAATTAATTTTACGCCGCACTGGTTAAATGGGTTGGAAATTTTTATTATTTAAAATAAGAAAATTTTGTTTGTATTGAACCATTTTAAAAGTAAATATCATACATTTATCATTCAGCCATTTGAAAAATTGGTGCTAAGTAGCTAAACAGATGAACCTGTACGAACCAGTACTATTAACAACCCCAATCTTAGAAAACCTTACAAAACAAGCAACCGCGTTCATAACGGTAGCTTAAATCATTTGGGGGGGATTTGGGATCCCGGGATTGCAATCTCTAGATACTACATACATATGTGCATAGGAATACCTTACTACATTTATTGTGCTCATGCCGCACTAAAATCTTTCAATATTATAAAAAGGAAAATGCTTGCCATATTTTAAGATCGAGAAGAAGAAGAAAACGAAAAACCACAAGACTTCACAACATCACTTAAAAAAAAAACTACCCACCCCACCGCCTGTGTATCAACCAACAACACGAACAGTCGGCGGCGCAGCGTGACCTACCTACCTAAGAAATCCATCAACATTTGTTTTCATTTTCGAAGCGCCGAGAGACGATCCTCCCATATCCAATGCTTTTTTACGAGTTACGACTGAACTAAAAAACATGAAATCACAAAAGAAGAAGAAGAAAACCCAAACAAAAAACATTCAAATTTTTCCCTCAACACTTGATGTTGAGAGCTGGCAAGGTGTTCCACCACCAGGGGCTAGTGAATTTCTGAGTTGCCACTCAGAAATCTAAAAAAACTTAGTTTTAAATCATTATTCCAATTGCAAAACAATAATCCACAGTTCTGAGTTGAAAAATAGTGAAAAGAGAAAAATGAGATCTAAAAAAAAAAAATTTAAACCACATTCACCTATTTTTACAGAAATTTAAGGAAAACTATAGAAAAAAATCACCAGAAACTTGTTTCTTCGTTTGAGAGGGAACTGGAAAAATGGCAAAGAGTAAATTACAAACTCTGGATTCTTCTCGTTGAGAAAGTGTGTGTGCGGTGATCAGCTTAAAGTAATGAATTGTATAATAGGATGTGCTCCTTTCTTACACAAACTAAAATGTAGCTATATACATTTGAGTCCAGCTTCGCTATGTTTGTTTTAAAATACTTACAGCCCTATTCTGACGTTGTGAAGTCTCACAAGTCACTAGCTCTTGTGAGGTATTCCTTGTGAGGTTTTTTGTGATTCGACAACATTTTCGGTATTCTGGGAAAATCCTCACAAGAAACCTCACAAGAAACTCACCACAGTAAATGGACACGTTCAAGCATGTCAGAGATTCATGATTTTTTGATTTCTTGGGTTCTGATTGGCTGACTGTCATAAAAAGAAATATAAGTGAAATTAATAATTTTCCTGATTTATGTTGAAAGCACCTATTTACTACAAAAGAAGCATATGATTTGTTATTGTTTTTTTTTTATAAGGTAAGCTAAAATCAAATAATACATGCACGCATATTATTTTTCAATGTTATATAAAGTTATATTATTCAAAGCGAAAGTAACTAGAAATAAATACAACTGAATATGTTAATATCGTTATATGTAAAATCAGAGGTGTTTATTTTTAGTTGTGACCTTCTCCGGGGGAGATCACTGTGTCGATAGTTTTTGTGAGGATCACAACTTGTGATGTTGCTGCCAGAATACGAAAACGTCATAAAACCAAATTTACCTCACCTTATGAGGTTGTTGTGACTTGTGAGGTACCAGTGAAGTTTGATAGAATAGGGCTTTTAATCTGGTTCAATTTTGTTTAGACTGTAGCGTACGTAAGACTTGCAGCCCTTTTCTGGCAAACCTCACTGATACCTTACAAGTTACCACAACCTCACATGGTGAAGTTATTTTGGTTTTGTGAGGTTTTCGAATTCTGGCAGCAACCTCACAAGTTGTGATCCTCACAAAAACTATCGAAGCTGTGATCAACTAAAAATAAACACCTGTGATTTCGCATATAACGACATTAACATGTTCATTTGTATTTATTTCTAGTTACTTTCTCTTAAAATAATTTTTTACAGTTCAGATTCTTTGTTGTAGTGAGCTTAGAGCAAGCTGCAATCTACAAACAGAGGCTCATCATGAGTGCATGTGTTAGTGGTTAGTTGAATTAAGCAAACTAACACAAGCACATACATAAATACAAAAAAACTATCAAAATTACAACAAAATACAAAATCAGATATAACATAAAAATTAACAATAAATATACAAAGTTAAAACATTTCTACATTAGCGAAAGTTGAGCACTCGTTCGAAATACTATTTTTAATTCTATTTCTTTTCTTTTTTATATTTGGGCTATTTTGGTCAATTTAAATTTTTATGCAAATAAAAACAAATACATAAATTTATCCCGACGTTTCGCTGGATTTTCTCAGCATCTTCAGGGGCGTTTTATTTATCTACATATATATATACATAAATTGACAATTTCTTAAAAATATATTTACTAGTTATTTTTAAACTTACGTTATATTTACGTTATATTTATTGCATTTTAAGTTTTAAAAATTGCATCTTCCCAACACTTTACAGCAAAAACAAAGGCAAAGACAAAATTTTGATAAATAAATAAATAAATAAATATGAAAACTAGTTACACTTTAACACAAAACATAAATATCACAGAATGGCAATGTTGTACACAGAATTAGAATTGTCGATGTCTTCTTTCAGGTTCATGGAGAATTCTCTTTTCTCTTGGATACGTAGGCTCTCCAGTGTGTATCTCGTTCTTGTATTCCTTTCTTTGTCCAAGATCTTTACGTCATCGATGTTAGCTGTGTGGGCAGTTTGTAAAATGTGTTGTGATAGTCCAGTTGTTTCTCTTTTGTTTTTAATGTCCCCCTTATGTTCTGTCATCCTCGTCGTTAAAGTACGTTTCGTTGTTCCAATGTAGACTAAATTGCACAATTCTCCCTCTTTTCCATTGCAACTGATCTCGTAGATTATGTCGTGTGTTTGTTCTTTTGGAATCGGTGTTTTTGTGTTGGTAAAAAGTTTGCAAAGAGTTTCGTTAGATTTATGTGCGAATGTGATGTTGTTTTCTTCTCTTATTATTTTGTACAAGTTTTTACTCTCTGTTACTCTTGCAAATGTTGTAGGGTTGCTATCTGTTTTTTGTGGTGCATTATTGGTAGTTTTTGTGTTTTGTTGGTGTTTTTATATATTAGGTTTTTTATAATATACGTTGGAAAATTGTTCATTTGTAGTATTCTATATATTTTGTTTTCGTTTTCTTCTTTAAATTGTATGTCGCTGATTTCAAAAATTTTATGTATT
Organism: Dasysyrphus albostriatus; assembly: GCA_946251815.1. Taxonomy (NCBI): domain Eukaryota; kingdom Metazoa; phylum Arthropoda; class Insecta; order Diptera; family Syrphidae; genus Dasysyrphus; species Dasysyrphus albostriatus. The sequence continues at coordinate 118,487,765 of OX276335.1, forward strand.
AAGTTTGCTGCTGTGTTTATTTTTTGAGTCATTGGTTGAGTGGAATGAAAGTTTATAAGCCGTCCTGATGATGTTGGTTTTGAGTACCAGTTGAAAGTTGTTTTTTGATTATTCCGAATAAGTAAGGTGTCTAGATATGGTAATTGTTTGTTGTTTTCTATTTCTATTGTAAATTGGATTTTCGTGTGGTATTGATTTAATGTTTTTAAGATTTTTTTTTTGGTCTTTTTGTTGGATTATAGCAAAAATGTCGTCCACATATTTGGCAATAAATTTGATTTTGATCTTTTCTTTTTTCAATTCTTCGAAGGCGTTATCAAGAAGGTCGTCTAAAACTATGTCCGCAATTGTGGGTGAAAGGGGATTCCCCATGGGCATGCCAAATGTTTGATGGTAGAGCACATTGTTGAATTCAAAACAATTATTGTCTTTCAAACAAAACTCCAAAATCTTCAAAAATTGTCGCTTGGGTATGTTGGTTTGGTGTTGTAATTGGTCCCATTTTTTCATTATTATCTTAATCGCCAGATAAGTTGGTATATTGGTGAAAAGCGAGACTACGTCAAATGATACAAAAATATGACCTTCTTCAAGTACAACATCTTTCAATTTTTCTTTCAACTCAAAAGAGTTTTTTATGTTGTATTTTTCAGAGATGGTACTTCTCAACGTTTGTCCAATGAACTTGGACAGTTGGTAGCAAGGAACGTTTACTGATGACGATATTGGCCTTAGAGGAAGGTTCACTTTATGGGTTTTTGGTAGTCCATAGAGTCTTGGTGCTTTTGCTGTCGAACAATTCAATTTATTTTTTTGCCACTTGTCTATTATGTTATTTTGAAAAAGTTCTTTGACTAGGTTGTTGTTTGTTTTTTGTAACTCTTGTGTTGGGTTAGTTCTGATTGTTTTGTACGTATTTTTGTCAGCTAGTAGTTCCGTCATTTTGTTTTTGTATTCTTCTTTATACATGACAACTGTTTTGCTACCTTTATCTGCAGAAGTTATTATTATTTCATTTTGGTGATGTCTCGAAAAAGTTTGTGTTTTCTGGTATATTTTGAGTATGAATTTTTCCTTAGTTGAATTTTTAATTCGTCGTTTGTGTTCAGAAATTTTGTTGGCTATTTTAAATCTGGCAATATCTTTCTCTTTATCGTCTTTTATTCTTTGAATGGCTTGTTCCACATCTGCTATGATGTGTATAGGTGAGAAATTTCTCTTATTAACCGGAAGAGCAAATTTTTTCCCCATGGATAATAACCATTTAACTTCGTTAGGAAAGAGAATATTAGTTGTATTAACAAACCAATTTTCGTTAAATACAAATCCGATGTTTTGTAACTGTCTGTCCTTAAGTTTGTCTATTTTTTGTGAGTGTGTCGTTTGTATTTGTGTAGCAATGAAGTTGTACATGTGTTTTTGTTTTAAGATGAATGTATTATATTCATTGTCATTGAGTGTTGCTCTCATTCTGATAGCGGTGTGAAAGATGATGTTTTGTATTTGTGTTATGCTTGTGTTTGCCTGTCTTATTTCTAAATTCAATACTTTTAAAAGAAATGCGTGTTCAATTCTTTCTAATTGTCTCTTAATTTTGTCTGATGAAAAACTTGTTTTTATTTTCGTAGTTGAGTTTGTAAGATGTTTGGGAAGTATACCGTATTCTCTGCATTGTAGTAAATATTTGAGTTTCTCTTTCTGTTTGACTAATTTATTGTTCTGTTTACTGTAGTTTTTAAGAGTCATGCATGTTTCACAACATAACACAAATACAAAACATCATCTTTCACACCGCTATCAGAATGAGAGCAACACTCAATGACAATGAATATAATACATTCATCTTAAAACAAAAACACATGCACAACTTCATTGCTACACAAATACAAACGACACACTCACAAAAAATAGACAAACTAAAGGACAGACAGTTCCAAAACATCGGATTTGTATTTAACGAAAATTGGTTTGTTAATACAACTAATATTCTCTTTCCTAACGAAGTTAAATGGTTATTATCCATGGGGAAAAAATTTGCTCTTCCGGTTAATAAGAGAAATTTCTCACCTATACACATCATAGCAGATGTGGAACAAGCCATTCAAAGAATAAAAGACGATAAAGAGAAAGATATTGCCAGATTTAAAATAGCCAACAAAATTTCTGAACACAAATGACGAATTAAAAATTCAACTAAGGAAAAATTCATACTCAAAATATATCAGAAAACACAAACTTTTTCGAGACATCACCAAAATGAAATAATAATAACTTCTGCAGATAAAGGTAGCAAAACAGTTGTCATGTATAAAGAAGAATACAAAAACAAAATGACGGAACTACTAGCTGACAAAAATACGTACAAAACAATCAGAACTAACCCAACACAAGAGTTACAAAAAACAAACAACAACCTAGTCAAAGAACTTTTTCAAAATAACATAATAGACAAGTGGCAAAAAAATAAATTGAATTGTTCGACAGCAAAAGCACCAAGACTCTATGGTTTACCAAAAACCCATAAAGTGAACCTTCCTCTAAGGCCAATATCGTCATCAGTAAACGTTCCTTGCTACCAACTGTCCAAGTTCATTGGACAAACGTTGAGAAGTACCATCTCTGAAAAATACAACATAAAAAACTCTTTTGAGTTGAAAGAAAAATTGAAAGATGTTGTACTTGAAGAAGGTCATATTTTTGTATCATTTGACGTAGTCTCGCTTTTCACCAATATACCAACTTATCTGGCGATTAAGGTAATAATGAAAAAATGGGACCAATTACAACACCAAACCAACATACCCAAGCGACAATTTTTGAAGATTTTGGAGTTTTGTTTGAAAGACAATAATTATTTTGAATTCAACAATGTGCTCTACCATCAAACATTTGGCATGCCCATGGGGAATCCCCTTTCACCCACAATTGCGGACATAGTTTTAGACGACCTTCTTGATAACGCCTTCGAAGAATTGAAAAAAGAAAAGATCAAAATCAAATTTATTGCCAAATATGTGGACGACATTTTTGCTATAATCCAACAAAAAGACCAAAAAAAAAATCTTAAAAACATTAAATCAATACCACACGAAAATCCAATTTACAATAGAAATAGAAAACAACAAACAATTACCATATCTAGACACCTTACTTATTCGGAATAATCAAAAAACAACTTTCAACTGGTACTCAAAACCAACATCATCAGGACGGCTTATAAACTTTCATTCCACTCAACCAATGACTCAAAAAATAAACACAGCAGCAAACTTAATACATAAAATTTTTGAAATCAGCGACATACAATTTAAAGAAGAAAACGAAAACAAAGTATATAGAATACTACAAATGAACAATTTTCCAACGTATATTATAAAAAACCTAATATATAAAAAACACCAACAAAACACAAAAACTACCAATAATGCACCATAAAAAACAGATAGCAACCCTACAACATTTGCAAGAGTAACAGAGAGTAAAAACTTGTACAAAATAATAAGAAAAGAAAACAATATCACATTCGCACATAAATCTAACGAAACTCTTTGCAAACTTTTTACCAACACAAAAACACCGATTCCAAAAGAACAAACACACGACATAATCTACGAGATCAGTTGCAATGGAAAAGAGGGAGAATTGTGCAATTTAGTCTACATTGGAACAACGAAACGTAATTTAACGACGAGGATGACAGAACATAAGGGGGACATTAAAAACAAAAGAGAAACAACTGGACTATCACAACACATTTTACAAACTGCACAAACTATGTCAAAAAAGTGGGGGAAAAAAATGTCTATAGTGTGGAAAAAAAATATGACAGGTATTAATACAAGATGTGACAGCCCATCTTACATAGCTTGACAGCTCTCCATACATGATTTGACATGTATTAATACCTTACAATTTTTAGGGTTGGTTCTAATTTTTAATACATTTCATCTGTGTGTCAACACAAGTTTGGCATGTATTAATACAAGCCAGTTCTTCGTCGAACAAGGGGTTTCACTGTGGTGGTCGTGCGAGGTCCAGAACGTCAGAGGCGGCAGCTCTGATGGCTTCCTGGCAATTCTAACACTCGTTCTCGATGCTTGAATCTGATGGCATAGGGCTATTTAAGAGGGCCCGAGAGACTCGATCGGAAAAGGACCTGGCGATTTCTTGTGACTGTAGCCGTCCAACGTCAAACTTCCTCACAGTATTCCCCTGTTTTGAGCTTGGTCTGGATATCCGTAGCATTACCTTGGTTACAACGAGGTAGTGGTCCGAGTCATCGTTGGCTCCTCGGAACGTTCGGACATCCTTGATACTGGAGGAGTGCCTTAGGTATTCAACATGTCCCCTTATGTATATCGAGATGCGGGAACTATGTGCTAGCTACCACAACGTTTTGCCCCTCAGCAAAGTCGATATAGTGAAGGCTATATCTTCCAATTGTGCCACCAAAGACGTCTTCTCTTCCAAGCTTGGCATTCAAATCACCCAAGACAATCTTTATGTCATAGCCAGGGCTTGCTCGTATGTCTTGTCCAGGAGCTCGTATTATTCGTGCTTGGTATCGTCATCTTTCTCCTCTGTGGGGGCATGTGCGCATATGAGGCTGATGTTGGCAAATTTAGCCTTGATGCGAATTGTTGTGAAGAGCTCATTCACGTAGTTGAAACTCAGGACTTTTTGCCTAAGTATGCCTCCAACGATGAATCCACAACAAAAATGATGCTGGCCTTGCTCTCGGTAGCAGTCGCCTGGCCCATTCCATCGCACTTCTTGGATGGCGGTGATATCTGCTTTGTAGCAGTCTAGGGCCTCCGCTAAATGTTCGGCTGCACGTGGTCTTAAGAGAGACAGAACATTCAACATGCAGATCCAAAGTTCGTTGTCCTTATTGCGTTTGCTAGGTTCGTCAATAGTAAATCCGTCCTTATCCAAGGCTTGTTGTTGCTTAGCAACTAAATATCTTTACGTGACCAGGAAGTCACCTCGACGGCACGACCCCCAAACCTGGAGGACCAGACCCTTTGTATGACTCCAAGGGCGGGGAGCCGGATTAACCACTCCTTATAGGCCTGAGTTCCGAATATGTCGTAGTAGCCCATATAAGGTGTTCACTAAGTAGTTCAACCTGACTGGAACTGTAGACGCCATTGTTGATTCCATCCGGGGAATTCTTCTGCTGCCACCTTGATGAAAGGAGAAGTGCCTTAGTGGGAACACTCACACTTACATTTAACCCAAAGTATACTTAAATAAAATTGGTCGTGGAGACGATGTTTTAAGAACTTCAAGAACTACAATAAAATATTGGATCTTTAAACCCTGCGTGGTAGGAAAAATTGTAAAAAGGTATTGATTACAAAAAAGAACAAACAGGTTTCTAATTAATTTTACGCCGCACTGGTTAAATGGGTTGGAAATTTTTATTATTTAAAATAAGAAAATTTTGTTTGTATTGAACCTTTTTAAAAGTAAATATCATATTCATTTATCATTCAGCCATTTGAAAAATTGGTGCTAAGTAGCTAAACAGATGAACCTGTACGAACCAGTACTATTAACAACCCCAATCTTAGAAAACCTTACAAAACAAGCAACCGCGTTCATAACGGTAGCTTAAATCATTTGGGGGGGATTTGGGATCCCGGGATTGCAATCTCTAGATACTACATACATATGTGCATAGGAATACCTTACTACATTTATTGTGCTCATGCCGCACTAAAATCTTTCAATATTATAAAAAGGAAAATGCTTGCCATATTTTAAGATCGAGAAGAAGAAGAAAACGAAAAACCACAAGACTTCACAACATCACTTAAAAAAAAAACTACCCACCCCACCGCCTGTGTATCAACCAACAACACGAACAGTCGGCGGCGCAGCGTGACCTACCTACCTAAGAAATCCATCAACATTTGTTTTCATTTTCGAAGCGCCTAGAGACGATCCTCCCATATCCAATGCTTTTTTACGAGTTACGACTGAACTAAAAAACATGAAATCACAAAAAAAGAAGAAGAAAACCCAAACAAAAAACATTCAAATTTTTCCCTCAACACTTGATGTTGAGAGCAGGCAAGGTGTTCCACCACCAGGGGCTAGTGTGAAGGGATCGCACCAGCGATCACTTAATTAATTGCCTCAAACCTCAAAACAATTAATAGAAAATTCAACCTGTTTCGATGTTTAATATCCATATTCCCATCGCATTACATTTCATGATCAGCTATAGCAACGCCAAAGCACAAACAATACAACATTCATATTTCCGTTGGCACACTCAGTGCATTGTGCATATAGCTAGAAATAAATGCTCATATAGTTCAACTGGCACCTTCAGTGCACAAGCTATATAATATGACACCAAATATACAACAACACTTTCAGTGATTGAAGAAAAACAAACATAATTAAGGGTCGCTGACTTATGGTAATAAAATATGCATCATAAGCAAGCTAGCCCAAAACACTTGAAGTGCATGGCTATTATGCTGATGCTGCATTTTATGGGAATTCTTATTGAATATCGAAGTATTGTTGAATACCAATTAGGCATTATTTTATTGACAAATTTTGTATAAAAAGAGAAGAATAAAATTAAAACACTCACTTCTTCTTATTCATTCAAAGATTGTGTTTCACTTAATCTAGCAACTCGCTGGAGTCAAACCAATTTTTGATATAATTATAGTAATATAGACGCCCTAAAGAGCTACTCGCTTTTTGGGTCAAGGTTTACTAGGCTACTCGCCGTACCACGTCTAAATTGCTAAGGAGTAAAAGTCAAAATATATATATTCCAAGCGTTATCCAGCTACAGACTTTGCATGGCGATCTTGCCAGACTAAAGAAGAAGACTTTGAGCGAAGCTGACAAGAAGATCTGCTCGAGCTCTGACAAGACAACCTGTGCTGCAGATTCGATAACTTTCAACCGGTCAGAGGCATTTACACCATTGACATCGTCGACGATATCTACAACCAACAAGAAGAAACAAGACGTTGCATAGGACACATCCACTTAGATGTCAGAGAAAATTCGCCTGGCTTTGGCAGCCAATCTAATAGAGCAGGCACAAGCTCTAATTAACCAACCGAAAACAGTGGAGGCAAGACCAAAACCTATCAGTATAGAGGATTATAAAAGAAGAAACAGCATAAAACGGACACCTGAAGCAAACATTCCACCAGTAAGCAAAAGAGGGGGAAAACAGGTGAAGCTTAAACAACACCTCATCAAGCTGCATAGACTAGCAAATATACCTGGCCTATCCACAGAAGGAAGACAAAAATATCTAAAAGAGATAAGAAATCTAAAGGGAGCTATCCGCTCCTCCAGGCAGAAGAAAAGAAGACAAGGACAACAAGACGAAAAGGAGTTCCATAACCTATTTGAGAAAATGGTAGAGAACAACAAAAAGCGTCTCTAAATAATGGGTAAAGGACAATCGAAAATAGAAGAGGTAGTTGTGAACAACAACGGACCTCAATTGAATAAACTTAATGAAAAATCTAACTATGAAATAGACTTTTTATCAATTTTATTAGTTATAATAATAATATTCTTCTTAAATAAGTCCACAGGACAATTAAGAGAAAATTAAATAATATCGTAAAAAAAGAAATCATAAAAAATAATATTATAGGCAGACAAATATCTGTGTAAAAAAAAAAAAAAAAAAAAAAAAAAAAATTTTTAATATACATATGTATTCGTTAAAATTATTATGTATCAACAAACTTATGGAAAATCTGACTAATATTATCGAAGAACTTCACCACATCTTGAGAAACCTGAGAAAAGACGGACCGAATAGAAAAAGGTCAAAAGAGTCAGGAAAACAAAAAAAAGAACAAGTTGAAGAAATTTTTAAAAGAGCACGTATTCAGGCTAAACTCTTAGAACAAACATTATCCGAACAAGGGAAAAACGACCTTTGGCATATTTCATAAATAATATAGAATTTTACCATGATACATTAAATGAACTTTCAAAACCTATGCTAATCAAATTTATATTGAAATGTAAAATCCAAGGAAGGGCATTGACTGAATTAGGAACCGCAAAAATTATAACAATTGAACAATTAAAACAAAATTTAATTGCGAAATGCGGAGATAAGGACACAATAGAGAGTATTCAAGCTAAACTAGATAGATCACGTCAAAAAAATCGACCTATGCGAGAATTCGTGTCAGAAATAGAACACTTAGTATCAAAAATGACAGAATTAGAAATAACCATACAAGGGGAGCAGTCTAGAGAAACATTAACAGCAGCAAATGAACGTAGAGGTTTAGCGTTTTTAAAACAAGGAGTTAATGATAGATACAAGATAATTTTGGATAGTGCAAGGCATACAAAAATGCAAGATGCTATAACACATCTTTTAGAGTTAGCTCCAAGTACAGCCCAAGTAACAGAAAATATCAGATATGCCAACAATTTTAGTTATTCTAATGCCCAGGGTTTTTGACCTCAGAGTTTTCACAATAACTACCGCTAATAATTCTAGTAACATGAATAGAAATTTTCCACGACAAACAAATTTTCGTAGCAATTACTTTCAAAATTTTCCAAGGCAAAATAATTTTAACAATAATAACAATTACCAACGATCATATTACCAACCACGTTTTAATTCGCCACAGAATAACAATTCTATTCAATATAATAACACTAATAGAACCAATCCTAATAACATAAATAGACAAAATAATAACCAATCTAATTTTTATAGAAGGGACAATACTTATCAAAATAATTCCAACATAAGAGGCAATGAAAGAAACGCGGTGAAGAATAACCGAAATAATAATAGGGAAAGGGAAACAACTTATATTATAAATGAGGGAAACGAAATACCCACCGAGGGGGAAGCCGACCTATCGGGGGGAAATCTGTAAGCCCAATACAACACATAGCTATATGTGCAGGGGGCATAACAAACGGCCTATATGTAAAATTTAAGATTAACAATAAATCAGGTATAAGATTTTTATTAGATACAGGAGCATCAATTTGCACAATTAAACAAGGAGTTCTGGATAAAAATACAACAATAAATGAAAATAATAAAATAACAATACAGGGTACTTCCGGTAATTTAAGAACAGTAGGCACTAGTATAAATAGCGTTACAATAGGACAGCACGAAACATCCTATACTTTTCATGTAGTACAAGACTCATTTCCAGTACCTGTAGCACTATTGGTGCTGATTTTCTTAAAGATTTTGGGGCAGTAATAGATCTAGAACACTTTGTATTAAAATTATCTTCAGAAGCTTTCCAAATTTCACTTCCAATATTAAACTCAGAACAACTTATTTCACTTACCATCGCACCCAGATCCGAAGCCACCTATTGGCTTAGTAGTCAACGGCGTATACAAGGGGGGGGGTCACGGGGTCATGACCCCCCCCCGAGAACTCAAAAGATATACGCAAAAAATAATAAGAAAAGCAAAAAATATTTGCAATCTTAAAATATAATAACGAAAAAATTATTTGTTTATAGCTTTGGAATAGACAACCTACTCATTATTGGTAAAGATTATTTACCTTCTCCTATCAACATTTATAAGCCATTGCCCTAATAATACTATTGGGGTTTCATTGTCGAAATTGATCATTTTTTTTTGTTTAAGATTTATCAAATCGACGATTTTGACCACTTTTGCATTCAGAACATTTCAGCATTGATTTATTTTTTGATTCAAAATCAATTTGGTAGATCTACGTTTTTGGCAGATATACCCTCTTTAATGCTCAAAGTATTTTCAATATTGTTTTGATTGGTGTAACTTACTTTATTTTGTGAGAATTTTGTTCAAAATATCAAGGAAATCATCTTGGATAAAAAAAAAAATTATTGAATGAATGCATAAAAAAAATAACAGACGATATTGTTAATGCCATAGATTTTATATTAAATATAGAATTGATTTACTTAAATAATTTTCTTTGAGAAAAACCTTCTTTGAAATAAATAAATAAATTAAAAAAGTACTAAATTAAACTTAAAGGTTAACACTTAAAACTATGCTGAATAGTTTTCAATTTATACTTAACGAAACCTTAATACGCTCTTCAAATGAAATATAAATCATAATTAATTACTAGTCGTTGAGATCTTGAAATTATACCACACGTAGTTGCAGCAAGTTAAATTTGAATATTAAAATTTATATATAAAAGTTGAATAGTTTTTTTATTTTTTCGTTGAACAAAAAGTGTGAAAACTATCACATTAAACAGATATTATACGAATATTACAATGAAAAACAAAAATTTTACTTTAAACCGTATTCCATACACCAGGGCCGTTCCGACTCAAACCTACTACCAACTTGTTTCAGTATAGGTTACGTACGAATTACCAGCAAAAAAAATGATTTAACTAGTTGAAATGTCGGTTTCTATCGACTTTTTTGCATGTAAGAATACTTATTTTGGTTAGATCATTAAATTTTTAGCCTCAAACTTAGACAAAAAGCAGCCTAAAAAGAAAGTCGAGAAAAGGATCGACTTTGATCGAATTTTCGATATTTCTGCCCAATATTTAGTACATAGAAAAAAAGTTGATATAAATTGATTTTTTAACCTGTCGACATTTTTATTTTTAGTTCGATATTTTTTTATCGTTGATTTCATTCCAACGCAACGTAACTTAAAATACATCGCTCTGCTTGGAATGTTTGAATGAAATCAACAAAAACTCTAATCATACATTCTTGTCTGACTTTTATAAAAATGTTTGAAATACGTTTTCTTTTGATCGTATCGATCGTATATTCGATTGAAGATAATCCAACGCAAGTTAAGCGTGCTTTTAAACATTATTCCCTAAAATATGAATTGATCACAATATCGGTAAATCAAAGTCAATTTGTTCGTGAAATGATCGTCGCAGAAAGCGTCATGACAAATAATATGTATTCGTCCTATTTGTTGAAAATTTGTTTTCATCAACGCCAGTCAATTTACTTGCTAAAGCTTTTGACGTTTACAAACATGCTCTCTGCCTTTTCAATAATCATCAACTCAATTTTTGTACTGCTCAGTTGCACACTAGATGTAGTATTCAAATTCGTGACTTTAGCGAACTTGACTATTGAACACAATACTAACGCAGTAGAATTTGTATTTGCATTTTGCATATTTTGTATGTTTCAATTATCATGAGAAAACCCATTGAGAAGGTAATTTTACATATTTTAATTTAATTAATTTACACATATTTTAAACATTTTTGAAAGTTCGAAGACCATTTTGCGTCTGCATTCAATTTGTGTATCTACGGCCAATACTTCACATGTTCATTTTCAGGCATAAATAAAAACAAATTGTGAAAGCTAAGAATTTTCTCTTCAATAAAAGAGTGGTTCTAACTACCACAATTTTTTATTGATAAATGAGAAAATTATCCCCTCATTATTACCCCCTTGTCAGATAAGAAAACAAATGAATGCAAACTGTCCCAAAAAAAATTGTCTTCAAACGTAAGATATTAAGAAAAATATTAAAAAACATTAATATTAAGTAAAATATTAAGATTAACATCTCTAAAAATCCATACGAAATATTTTTGGTACACAACCTCAAGATCATATTAAAATTTGGGAGTGGATCAAATTTTTGTTTCCAAAACTCAGCTCTACAAAATTTGTGTTTTTCACAGAAAATTATAAGGTTATTCATGCAACGTCGTAAGTTTACAAATTGTGTTAAAAGTTGGCATGAACGACCTTTGTTATACATTTGATTAAATGCTAGGTAATTCAATCAGAGATAGAGTCACAATGACGTCGTTTAACCAGTTTGGTTTATTTTACGCAACAAAATCCCTTGATAACTTGAACAAAATTGTGTAAATCATTTCCCATACAAAATTTGAGAGTTCATTAACCAAAAGATAAATTTAACAAATTTGTAAACTTATCTACGGTTTTACAAAGTTGCATGAATACCCTTAATATAAAAATTTTTAAGCTTTGTCAGCAAATAATAATACAGTAGACGCTCGATTTAGTAAATCTAAAAAAATTAACTATATTGAACACACAAAATTATTTTTAAAAAACATATTTTTTTTTACAAAAATCTCCCGAAAGAATTTAACATTGCTTAAGGACACTGAACAAGTGTTTCTTTTTTTTAAACCTCATTGAAAGCTTTTTTTAAGGCTTCAACTCCTGTGAAAATGGAAACAATCTCGAAAGAGTGAACAGGCTGGTTTTATTTTATTCACTATATCGAGCGTCTATTGTATTTTATTTTAAGATGATTAAAAAGGTAATTGAAAAAAGAAGAAAAAATTACGCCCTTTTCACATTTTCCAAACTACTCTTTATTTTGTCAAAATTATGTAAACGGAATTTGGAGAATATTGAGAAACAAAATTTCGAAAGAAAAGCTTTGCAAAACGAATTTTGACCTTGCTAAAATTTCGACCCCAACTCTTTATAGTTAAAAAAAAAAAATGGTAACATTTGTGGGACCAGCAGAAATTAATTCCAAAAAAAGTACAAGAAGAAGAACTGAATTGGATATTTGTTTTGGTATGACTATTATTAAAAAACATTAATATTAAGTAAAATATTAAGATTAACATCTCTAAAAATCCATACGAAATATTTTTGGTACACAACCTCAAGATCATATTAAAATTTGGGAGTGGATCAAATTTTTGTTTCCAAAACTCAGCTCTACAAAATTTGTGTTTTTCACAGAAAATTATAAGGTTATTCATGCAACGTCGTAAGTTTACAAATTGTGTTAAAAGTTGGCATGAACGACCTTTGTTATACATTTGATTAAATGCTAGGTAATTCAATCAGAGATAGAGTCACAATGACGTCGTTTAACCAGTTTGGTTTATTTTACGCAACAAAATCCCTTGATAACTTGAACAAAATTGTGTAAATCATTTCCCATACAAAATTTGAGAGTTCATTAACCAAAAGATAAATTTAACAAATTTGTAAACTTATCTACGGTTTTACAAAGTTGCATGAATACCCTTAATATAAAAATTTTTAAGCTTTGTCAGCAAATAATAATACAGTAGACGCTCGATTTAGTAAATCTAAAAAAATTAACTATATTGAACACACAAAATTATTTATAAAAAACATATTTTTTTTTACAAAAATCTCCCGAAAGAATTTAACATTGCTTAAGGACACTGAACAAGTGTTTCTTTTTTTTAAACCTCATTGAAAGCTTTTTTTAAGGCTTCAACTCCTGTGAAAATGGAAACAATCTCGAAAGAGTGAACAGGCTGGTTTTATTTTATTCACTATATCGAGCGTCTATTGTATTTTATTTTAAGATGATTAAAAAGGTAATTGAAAAAAGAAGAAAAAATTACGCCCTTTTCACATTTTCCAAACTACTCTTTATTTTGTCAAAATTATGTAAACGGAATTTGGAGAATATTGAGAAACAAAATTTCGAAAGAAAAGCTTTGCAAAACGAATTTTGACCTTGCTAAAATTTCGACCCCAACTCTTTATAGTTAAAAAAAAAAAATGGTAACATTTGTGGGACCAGCAGAAATTAATTCCAAAAAAAGTACAAGAAGAAGAACTGAATTGGATATTTGTTTTGGTATGACCCCCCCCAAGAAATGGAGCTGTATACGCCGCTGTTAGTAGTAAACATTTAGATACAAGAATATTCGATTCACAAGAACTTTGTGAAGGAGTTTTTATGGCAAATTCTATTTCTCAGTCGAGAAACGGTAAAATTCCAATTAAAATTTTAAATACCCGAGAATCCGAAGTAAGAATCAAATGGATAGAACCCAAGTCCACACCAATATCAGAATACCATACTATAGCATACGAACAAACTATAAAACCTTCAAATTTACGAACAAAACAGTTACTTAAAGAAATAAATTTCGAAACTCTTAATGAGGAGGAAAAATATGAACTCAAAGCTATATGTTCTAAATTTCAAGATATTTTCCACCTAGAAAGCGACAAATTAACATACACACATATAGGTCAGGCCCACATATCACTCAAGGAAGGAGCTACTGCAAAATATACCAAACCATATAGATTACCTCATTCTCAGAAAAAAGATATTCAAATAGAAGTAGAAAAGATGCTCAAAGATGATATAATAGAACCTTCAATATCCGCCTGGAACTCACCTATTCTTGTAGTTCCCAAGAAAAAAGATTCCATAACGGGAATACAAAAAGTCAGATTGGTAATTGATTATAGAAAAGTAAACGATGTTATTGAGGATGATAAATTTCCATTACCCAATATAACTGACATATTTGATATGGTTGGAGGTGCAACATATTTTTCATGCATAGATTCAAGTCAAGGTTATTATCAAATGGAATTAGAGAAAAATAGCAGACCTTGCACGGCCTTTTCAACAGAAAACGAACATTATCAAATGAAACGACTTCCCATGGGTTTAAAAATATCACCCAGCACTTTTTTCAAGAATGATGTCTGTAGCTATGTCAGGTCTAACTTACTCACGTTGTTTTGTATATCTTGACGATTTAATAGTCTTCGGTAGAAATTTAGAAGACCATAATAAAATTTAATGGAAGTTTTTGAAAGATTTAGGGAAGTGAATCTTAAAATCCATCCTAGAAAATGTGCTTTTCTTAGAAAAGAAGTTTTATATTTAGGACACATAATATCCAGTAATGGTATTATACCAGATCCATCTAAGTCGAATGTAATGAAAAATTACCCAACTCCCAAAAACGCAGATGAAGTAAGAAGATTCGTAGCATTTGCTAACTATTACCGAAAATTCATACCAAACTTTGCTACACTGGCAATACCTTTAAATCGGTTATTAAGAAAGAACGTAGATTTTAAATTATCTGAAGATTGCAAAACATCTTTTAATTTACTTAAGGAAGTGCTAATAAGTCCAAATGTTTTACAGTTCCCAAATTTTGAAAAAGAATTCATACTCCGAACAGACGCATCTGGATTTGCTTTAGGTTCTGTGTTATCCAATTATGATGATAAACCAATTGCTTACGCAAGTAAATCTCTTAACAAAGCAGAACAGAATTATAGTACTATAGAAAAAGAATTACTTGCTATAGTTTGGGCAGTAAAGCATTTCAGACCGTATCTTTTCGGAAGACGTTTTAAAATATTAACCGATCATAGGCCTTTAGTATATCTATTTTCACTTAAAGAACCTCTAGTCGATTAACCAAATTTAGACAATTAATAGAAGAATATACTTTTTATGTAGAGTATACACCAGGGAAAAACAACTGCATTGCAGATGCTCTAAGTAGAATACAAATTCATTCAGAAGACTTACAAAAACTTTACGTTTGTGTCACAACAAGAGCACAATCAAAGAAATCCGATATAAACAAAGAAAATCCTCCCAAAAGAAAAAGTAGAAAAAGAAAAGATCATCAGTGAACTTTTAAAAGCTCCGGAAACGGGTTTGAAAGTAGTTGAGTTAAAAATAATTAGCAGTTTTAAAGAAGAAGATGAAGATTTTGCAAAAATAAAGGGTACTAGAGTATTAAGTCCAAATCTTATATTGGGATATATTCCAGGAAGTAATTGTTTAATTTTAAACCGGTCCAAGATAAGTACTAATGCCCGATCGGCATCATTTGACAAAATGTTGTTGAGGGACGTACAGAAAAATTGTGAACCGCAAATGAATAATGAAAAGGAATCCAAGAATGGCACTATTGACCGATCAGCATCATTTGACAAAATGTTGTTGAGGGACGTGCGTACAATTTGCGGACCTTTATCAATTAAAAATATTTATATTACTAAAGAAAAATTAAAAAAAATAACAAACGGCCGTCATAAAGAAAAAATAAATATATTAAAGAAAATGATAGAAGGAATATTTAAAGAAAGTAAAATAAAAGTGCACATAATAGATGAAAAAATTAAAATAACAGACCCTTGCAAAATTAAATTAATACTAAATGATTATCATATGTTACCAACGAGTGGACATGCTGGTATAAATCGCATGTTGCGAAACATTAAAAAAAAAGATATTATTGGACAGGCATGCAAAACGATGTGACGACATACGTTATGCTGTGAGAAAATGAGTAGGTGGTATAACAGTTTTGAATTATGAAATTTGAATTCGTGGTTTTGGGACATATAAAGTGTAGCCTACTTTAGGGATGGTGTAACTAGTTTTGGTAAAATATTTTATTTTCGATGGGAATTTATTTCGTGGTTGTTTAGGTTAGATACTTTCCAGAAGGACGTTCAAGTGACAGTGGAGTATGGTAGCCTTGGTATAGGAAAAAAAAAAAAAAAAATATATATAAAAAAAAAATATATTAAAATAGCCTGAAATAAAATGTAAAAAAAAGGAGAAATATAAAAAAAGAAGGGAGTGAGAATACGGGGACTCGAACCTGCGAATGGGGGACTGGAACATCGCCTAGACCACTAGACCACGCTTTGGTATGAGAGAAGCAAACATTTTCTAATTAAAGGACGAACGATGGATACTTGAAAGCTGATTTAAGGAAGAATATAACATGGATAAAATAGAGGAGAAGAAAAAAATGTATATATATGATTCGTTAACTAATACCAGAAAATGTGGTGGTGTTAGTTAGAAAATTGGTTTTTCCGCTTTTCAAACTTTTCAAATTTTGACTAAATTTTTAAAATGTCAACACATGGATTGTTAAAAAATTAAAAAAATGTTAACTAAACCAAATTTGGATTTTTGTAAATAAAATCCAAGTAAAAAAACGATGAAACGGAAGCCCGGATAAACTTCCATGATGAAAATCCAACTTTCGATAACCTTTCACCAGGCAGAAGAACAAGTACCTATGAGAAATTCGAATCAGTTGGTTTCTGATTATAAGTGAGTACTAGTCGTGAGAGAAAGAAAAAATAAATATATAAATTTACACAAAGAAAAGGAAAACAAGAAAAAAAAAAACTTTTAACTCAAGGTAAGGTCTCGCCCACTTAAAAATCGGTTCGTTTGTACGAATAAGCTAAAAGTATAGATCATATTTTAAATTGCAGAAAAAAAAAAGGAAAATTTTAAAGTAGTTTTTTTTTATGAAATTAAGGGTACGGGAGAGACTGTACCCAAAACAAAAGGTGATTTGGTAACCACTCGACACAGGTGGTTACTCGCTAACTTAATCTTTAACCTCGATTTAGAAAAAAAAAGGAAATCTCAGGTAATTTTCTTGTAAACGTACCATACAAATTTTCAATCCACAAATGTTTCAGCTGAAGGTGTTAGGCACTGAGACCACGTTGGCCAATTCCAGCCAGCGTTTGTACACCACAAAAAAGAATGTAATACGACAAAATCACCACATCAGAAACCAACGAAACGATACAACTAATAAAAAAAAAGGGGGGCAAAACCAGCTAACTCCCACCGACAAGTAGCCATACGACACGCCTGGATACGCAACGAAACGCAGCTTCGCTGAATTTACCTCCTAGACCATTGGTGCTGGAATCTAGCATAAAATTCAACCCCTAGGATTCCAAACCCAACATATGGGCAACCACGTGCAACCACTGCAAGGGCCCACATATAATCACAGCACCAACATTCAATCAAATTACACCATCTCGTCTACTCACATCTTACACCAAATTAACAAGAACGTACAACATCTACTACAGCTCAACACATCACATAAGCAGCCGATACAAACAACGATTACAG
This sequence comes from Dasysyrphus albostriatus, assembly GCA_946251815.1. NCBI lineage: Eukaryota > Metazoa > Arthropoda > Insecta > Diptera > Syrphidae > Dasysyrphus > Dasysyrphus albostriatus. The sequence continues at coordinate 118,505,475 of OX276335.1, forward strand.
AACCCTACAACGAATTTATCAACGAACCACTTTCAAGCACATCCATCGCTGCAACATATACACGCATCTATACACCAGCCGAAATAGAATCAAGATCCACCGCACCCTCAATAATTAGTAAACAACAAGTACAGTCAACCACAACAGCAGCTTCAATCGACACCTACCACAGGCACCTTCTTCAACAAATTCGAAACTTCAGTTTTATTAATTATAAAAGCTAAGTATTACTATCAATCTACCTACTAGTTTCGTCTTAATACATAAGTAAATTTAACAAAAAAAAAAGAAAAAAAAAAAAAAGGACAAAAAAAAAATATAACTCAAACTTGCAATCTAACAAATTAAAAGAGATAAATACAAATACAGAGTAAACTAATGGAAAAATTAAAGATTTAAACTAAATTAACTTAAAGTTTCGAAACAGATAATTTTTTTTTGTACACACAAGTAGATTTTTTTTTATATTGTAAAGCAATTATGTCGATATACATAATCCATTCAAATTTAATCCAAATTCCCAGGTAAAAGTTACAACAATACAAAACAAATGATATTACCAAGTTATCCCATCGAAGCGGTGCACCACCTCGAAGGCGGACTCATCAGTAAATCAACAGGAAAACATACTATATTATTGGTCAACTAGTTATGGTTATGACTCGGTGTGTTTTTTTTTCTTTCTTTTTTTCACATTGATTTCATTTGATTGGAAGATTTTATCGCAAATTGCTAATCGAGTTTTAGGGTATTCCAAATATAAATTTTTTTTTTTGAAAGTTTAATAGTAAATTATTAAATACAATATAATCAAATCGGAAAAACAAAAATAATAAGGCATACTTTCGGGAAGATTTTAAATGAGAACATAAATTTGAAAAAGGAAATAGTTTTTTTTTTTTTTTTGACATTATATTGAGTTACATGAATGAAAATAAAAACGGAAGTGAAGTTGTCCTAAAGCTAGGCTACAGATTATAAAAACGAAAATTTTATAACGATCTACAGCTTTGAAAACAAATAACCGCATTTGGTATGAAGCAGTAATACTCGTATGATAAACAAATACTTATTAACAAATCATTAGTAGGAGATAGAAAGTTTAGAATTGTATGATTCTAATGCATATTTATAATTGGTTATTTGTCGATTTGTATTTTTGAAGGTATTTTTAAAAATCAAATAATTACACTATTTAACTTTTATAATAACTTTTTACTATATTTTTGAATATTGATTTTGAGGAAAACCCTTTACTTTTATATAATAAGTATTTTACGTGTGTACCTATATTTAATATAATAAAATTATAACGTTTTCTGAAAATGCCTTTTTCTGAATTTCGTATAAACTCAGTATGGGAAGTTGGTTCCATTTGTGATTTGGTAGACTTTTGAGCAATATTAAAATGATTTGCTAAAAGGATTATTTCGGGTGGATGTGGCCAAGCTAAAGGACCACTAATAGCAGATGACATTAATCATGGGAAGATCTAAGGTAATTTAGTTTATCGCGGAACTACAAGTTAGGGGGTTGCTGCATTAATATTTTACGAGGTCGCAGTGACCAAGGACGCATCTCAATGGTGATGCGTGGGGGGGTTTGCCTCTTTAGGACTTTACATCTTGTCCTAACACTCTCCGGAGTTGCCAACCCAGGTTTTCTCTCACTTATTTATCATTTTAACTGAAATTTGGATAGTAATCTTTTTTCATTTTAAACTGAATGAATTTCTGGTCTCGAATTATTTTCGAACCTTTCTTTTATTTTCGTTTTACTGAATTTCTACCATTCATTCGGCATGATTTTTAAACGTAACACACGTTCTTAGTTACGATGGCAAGAACCCATCCATATTCGACGAGCTGAGCCTTGGCTAATGCAAGCATGCCGAGCCGTTGTAACTATGAACACCCTTCACTCTCGCTGCCAGGGTCGGCCTTTAGGATCCTGTAGTCTAGGGGTCGTAATGGTGGCTTAAGGAGTGAAGGTTTTGGCAAGGACTCCAAGGAATTAAGCTAAACTAGAAATGTACTTTCATTTTCGTGATGCTTGGTTATGGTACCTCCTCTTTAGGGAGATTGGGAGTTTACTTTTTTTTTTGAGTCCTGTCCTCACCAACAGGTTCCGTTACAGGTGGCGCCCAACGTGGGGCCCGAATTCGTCCATTTTGGAAGGAAAAAGGATATGCCAAAGAAGGAGAAAAATATTTTTTTTGAATTTTTACTTTTTGTAAATTTTGGTTTTAAGAAAATTTCGAGTGTAATGAACCCTTAGGTAGCTAGCACTTGACGTCCAGTGGTTGGGTGATGATGTCCCCGGTCAGTCTGTTGCGCTCAATGTGGAGCTTCGGTGGTGTTCTTACTTAAACAAAAGTTCGTCTTATTTCTAAAGGATAATCCAAATTATGGATTGATTTTATTTGTAACTTTGTTGTTATCCGGTAGATTCGAATTTTAGATAAAGAATTTAGAATATGTGCTCGACCCAATTATTAAAAGTCAAGGATTAGTATTTGAAAGCGAGTACTAAAAGTCTACTTCGAGTATTTAGAACGTTTCAAACAAGCTAACTAAACTTATATTTTTTTTTACAAAATAAATTTATTTCTCTTTCGGCGGCGATTGTTTGTCTTTTAGTAATCTGAAAAGTGAGTTGGAGAGAGAAAACATCCTTTGAGAGTGGATTATTGATATGATTAACTGCTTTTTCATTCATCGTATTAGAGGTTTAAACTTGTCACATCCACCTAAATTTTTATGATAGATACAACGAATTTTTTTTAATTCTGATTTTGATATTTTTCTTAGTCTATTACCTACCTTTTTTTAGTTTTCCTTTTGAATTGGAGAAGATAGTTCTATTGTGTTATCGTTTAAGTACGCAGTACTTTTCCATTTACTTATTTTTAGATACAATCTAAAATTTCTTTTTGTTTTAGATATGTTTTTCTTTTTTTTTTAATTTTCCATTTTTGGTTATATTTTATAGTTTCAATTCGCTTTTACCAAATTTATTTTCAATGTCTTTTGATTAATTTTTTTTTGATTTTAGTTTAGTTTTGGTTTTAAGTTCGCTTTATTTTTTTTGTGGGATAGATATATTTTTGGTAAAAATTGACCAAGATGGAAAAACGAAGATTGTCTTTTGCGGATTATAAGAAACGTAAGGTTTTGCGGAGTAATCCAAACGCGTTGGCGGAAAATATGGCAATCATCGCGGGGAACGTAAATACTACAACCGCTACACAAAATGAGTCCGTAGAGGAAGAACAATCGTTGAAGGAAATGAGAACAGAAGGAGGAGCAGCTTCTTTAGCAGCTCAAGGTGAGGGTAGTGGTGCAGGTCAAATAGAACGTAGTGCATCTCAAGGCGAGAATGATGAGATCTTAACTGATTATATTGAGGAGGTTGTTACAGCCGCAATAGGGTTTAACCGGGCGAAGGATTTAGAGTTCTTACGAATGGAAGCTGAACGGAGTAGGGTGTATTTGCAAAGTCAGGTAGAGAATATCGTACGCCAAACTTTAGCGTCGATTTCTCCAACGGCCACCCCACGACGATACAGCCTAGAACGAAGAAATGTACCAGCTCCAGTTAATACAAGTCCTGAGAATCATACTGGGAATATACGACCGACAGGACCTCAAGGTGAGTCAACATCTCATCCTACTACCCAGGGCCGTACCTCAAACGCAGATGAGTTTTTGCGCCAGTTAAACAATTTGTCTCTAAGTGACCCTCTAGGTAGTACCTTTCGTTCTGTTCCTGCACCATCGTCTTCTAGGTATCATCACTTCCACAAATGGGGTTTGAAGTTTGATGGCAGACAAATGACGGTAGATGATTTCCTGTTTAGGTTAGGTAGGCTGAAAAGTTGTTACAATGTATGCTGGGAAGAAATTGTCCAAAATTTTCACCACTTTGTGACAGGACCCGTGGAGAATTGGTTTTGGGTATACATGAAATCGAATCAAGCAGCTAACTGGGATACCCTAAAATTAGCCTTGATAGAGCAGTACCGGAGTTTAGAGACGGACCCTGAGTTATCTCGTAAGCTTTTTGACAGACATCAACAGCCCACAGAATCGTTTGACGACTTCTATACGGCTATTCTTCAGCTAAATAGCAGATTAAGGGTTCCGAAACAGCCTAATGAGATAGTGGAGTTGTTGAAATTGAATGTGAAGAGACGGATGGGCGAGTTATTGGTTACTTTCCAAACAAATAGTTTGCCCGAGATGGTCTACGTCTGTAGAAATATCGAGAAGTATCTCAGTAGTAATGGCCCTAGCTCACAAAGGCCCAAAACTCATTTTCATCAACCCCCACTAATTCGTAGGAATGTGTCTGAGATTGAGCCAGATAATTCCGATAACTTAGAAGAAAGGAATCAAAGCATTGAAGCCTTCAACACAAACAAGGACGGTCGAAGCCTGGTGTGCTTCAACTGTAAGGAAAAGGGACACACCTACTTTGAGTGTCAAGTGCCCCAAAGAAGTCTTTTCTGTTACAGGTGTGGGTGGGAAAACACAACTGTACCCCAATGCCCTCGTTGTTCGGGAAACTTCCCGAAGAGCAGTCCCACGTCCAGGGCAAACTGCTCTCAGAATCCCAGCTCGGACAAATAATAGATTTAACATCCCAACCTTACAGCTCCCACAAAAATCAACCAATATCTACAACAACAAAACACCCAATCCCAACAATTAAAATATTGAAACCAGAACCCAGACCAAAACCAATAGAAACCGAAAAAGTCCAAAGTTCCGTCAAACCACGAAAAACTTTACACGAGCGACTTCAAAATTACTACGCAGTAAGAGATAAAATATTCGGAACATCATCCGAACCTAAGAAACAAGTTTCCTAGAAAGTCCTTAAACTTAGACAAAGGTTTAAAGAAAAGAAACAAGAGTATAAGTCGATAGAAGCCTCTACATTGTGTAGTTCTGAGGATCTTAGACCTTACGCTAATGTTAGGATATTTCTCTTCTCTTGAAATGTCTTCACAAGAGCTAGATCCCAACGCAGACATTTTGACAGTTGATCAATCAGAAACATTAAGAAAACTGATCAGCAAGTTTCCCTCCTCGGCTGTATTAGGCCTGGGAAAAACTTCACTGATCGAACATACAATAGATACGGGGGACGCCGAGCCCATTAACCAACGTTTTTATCCAATTTCTCCGGCAGTGCAAAAACTGATGTATGAGGAATTGGATCGTATGCTTGAGCTTGGAGTTATAGAAGAAAGTTCTAGTGCTTGGAGCTCTCCGGTAGTCCTGGTTCGAAAACCAGGAAAGAACAGACTCTGCCTTGATTACAGAAAGGTTAACTCCAAGACGAAAGGAAATGCGTATCCAATGACTCATATAGAGGGTTTGCTGTCGCGTCTTCCAGATACGCACTTTATATCGAGCATAGATCTGAAGGACGCGTTCTGGCAAATCCCTCTGGAGAAATCATCAAGGGAAAAAACTGCGTTTACGGTTCCTGGCAGACCCCTTATGCAGTTTAAGGTAATGCCATTTGGTCTTAAGAACGCTGTGCAAACAATGTGTAAAGTTATTGACAAAGTGGTACCTGTCGAACTGCGAGAAAAAATTTGTCCTTATGTTGATGATTTGCTGGTGGTGTCAAGTACTTTTGAGGAGCATGTCAAGCTTTTAGACATATTAGCAGAGAAATTAAGACTAGCAGGGCTCACGATTAACGTGCAAAAATCGAAATTCTGTTTTCAAGAGTTGAAGTTTCTAGGCTATGTAGTGGGAGACGGCTGCATCAAAACTAATCAGGATAAATTGACAGCGATAGTTGAGTTTCCGATACCTAAAACTACAAGACAGGTTAGACGTTTCCTAGGATTGGCAGGCTGGTACAGAAGGTTTGTCAAGGATTTCTCAACTCTGGCTAGTCCACTGACAGATTGCCTGAAGAAAGGTGCGAAGTTCGTCTTCGGACAAGAAGCCATAGCAGCCTTTGAAAAGTTGAAAGAAACGTTGACCTCTGCACCAGTCCTGATCAATCCAAATTTCAATAAGGAGTTCATAATCCTGTGTGACGCGTCTAACACCGGCATAGGCTGTGTGTTGTGTCAACTCGACGAGGAACAAAATGAACGCCCAGTGTACTACCATTCCCAAAAATTAAACAAGGCACAACGTAACTACAGTGTTACAGAGCGCGAGTGTCTAGCTGCTGTTGTTGGAGTTAAGAAGTTCCGAGCGTACGTAGAAGGACAACCGTTCAAGATAATCACCGACCATGCGAGTTTGAAGTGGCTGATGAGTCAACGAGACTTGAGTGGTAGGTTAGCGAGATGGAGTCTGAAGCTTCAAGGTTTCGACTTCACAATCGAACATCGAAAGGGTTCGCAGAATGTGGTGCCAGATGCCCTCTCAAGGGTATTTGAAGTTGAAGCACTGAGCCCAGATGATTCGGTTGGGGAAGAGGAATCTGACGTACTGCACATAGATCTTGAAGACCCCAGTTTTAAATCTGAAGAATACTCTAAGATCATAGACACCGTCGTAGAACAAAAGAACCAGCTACCGGACCTTCAAGTTTCGAACAATTTCGTTTATAAGAAGGTCCAACATTGCACAGGTAATCCGGTAGAGGATGACTTAATTTGGAAGCTATGGGTTCCGGAATCTCTGACTTATCGCTTAATATCTTTAGCTCATCGACCACCTCGAGCTTCGCATGGGGGTATATCAAAAACCTTGTACAGACTGCGCTCTCGGTTCTTTTGGCCTGGCATGGCAGCTCAGGTGAAAGCCTTCATTGCCTACAATGTGACATTTGTAAAATGTGTAAAGCACCAAACAGTACCCTTAGGCCACCAATGGGGAAAGCTTTTATGGTAGATCGACCGTTCCAGATGGTGTATATCGATTTTTTGGGTCCTTACCCTCGCTCTAAATCATATACATATAGTTGTTGCTCTCGATCAACTAACAAAATTTGTTATCATCAAACCTTTGAGAAAAGCTACTACAGAAACGGTAGTGAAATTTTTAACTGAAAATGTTTTATGTTTATTTGGGGTCCCTGAAACCATTCTTTCAGATAATGGGACACAGTTTACTAGCAAGGAGTTTGGCAAGCTGATGTCCTCGTATGGAATAACTCACGTGAAGACTGCTGCATATTCCCCTCAAGCTAATGCGAGCGAGAGGGTGAATCGCTCGATTTTGGCTGCAATTCGGTCATATATTGATGAAGATCAGCGTAATTGGGACTTACATCTCCCCGCGATCGCGAGCGCACTCGGCACCACAGTCCATTCGGCAACGGGGGTTTCACCATACGAGGCTCTGTTTGGCCAAACGATGGTAGAACATGGTTCCGATTATAAATTGCTCAAAGACCTTAACAGTCTGAACAACTCGGAAATTAAAGTACTGTCAAAGGCATCGCAGATGAATATATTACATTCATACATAAAAGAGTCATTGGCTAATGCACACTCCAAATATGAAAATATCTACAACACTCGGAGTAAAGTCGTAAAATTTTCCGTAGGGGAAGTAGTTTTTAGAAGAAATTTCGTTCTGAGCGACGCCACAAAGAAAATCAGCGCTAAATTGTCTCCAAAGTTTGTGAAAATGAGAGTAAAGAAGGTCATAGGGAACAACTTGTATGAGCTGGAGGACATGAATGGGAAACGTGTCGGCATGTATCACTGCAAAGACATTCGTAGATAAGATGTTTTAATTTTTTTTTCTGCCCGGCTGTCAGTCTGTGCATGAGTCTCCTTTTTGTATTTCCTGTTCCTTTGCCTCGTAGGGACTCGGAAAAGGAAGCAGGTTTGTGAGAAAATGAGTAGGTGATATAACAGTTTTGAATTATGAAATTTGAATTCGTGGTTTTGGGACATATAAAGTGTAGCCTACTTTAGGGATGGTGTAACTAGTTTTGGTAAAATGTTTTATTTTCGATGGGAATTTATTTCGTGGTTGTTTAGGTTAGATACTTTCCAGAAGGACGTTCAAGTGACAGTGGAGTATGGTAGCCTTGGTATAGGAAAAATAAAAAAAAAAAAAAAATATATATAAAAAAAAAATATATTAAAATAGCCTGAAATAAAATGTAAAAAAAAGGAGAAAAATAAAAAAATAAGGGAGTGAGAATACGGGGACTCGAACCTGCGAATGGGGGACTGGAACATCGCCTTTTTTTTTTTCAAATTCATTTTTATTTTCCATTTTCTTAAAACTATCTTAAAGCTAGACAAAAATTCATAAAAACTAGCCTACTTATCAATATCTTAAAAACTAACTTACTGGCCCCAGTCGGGCGCTCTAAGTTAAACTATAATAACTTAATGCTAATGCCTTTCAGCCTAAGAACTATCTTAATACTAAATCCAGGTCGGTTTTATTTTTTACCGAGAAGAATTTACAAAAAAACTCGGTATCTATGTCTTTATTTTTTTTGGTTTTATATAAAACTTATAAGCTACATAAAACTAAATAAAAGCTAATTAAAGCTAATTAAAACTAATTAAAACTACTTAAAGCTACTTAAAACTATTTACAACTAATTATAAACTAATTACAACCTACTTATAAGCTACTTACAGACTACTTACAAACTAGAACAGCCACAGCATGCATTTTCCGGTTTTATAATTTTTTTGTATTTTTGTGGATTTTATAATTTTTTTTGTGTTTTTCTATGTTGTATATATTTTTTTTTTTTTTTTTTTTTTTTTTTTTTTTTTGTGCCACCCTGACTGTCCCTACTTAAAACTAACTACCTAAACCTATGTAAGTCGGCCATGACAGAGAAAAACCAAGGACAACTTTTCAATATCTGAAGGAACTTCATTCTTCATATTTTAACCACCAGAACTGGTACTCCTGCTTTACCCTATCCCTTCGGTCCCGTTCGGACACAGTCCTACTGAACCGAAGGTGCTCAGCTCCGTCTTGTGCGATGACGTCTCGACTGTAAAGGAGCCGCCGATCTACAGTTCTACGGCCGACGTGGTAGATTAGCGGAACCGCCGCTCTATCCTGGATCAGCCCTCGACTGTCTAGATAGAGGAATGCATCGGGCGGAATAAAGCCGCTTAGACGCACACTCTCGTAGTATTCGTTGTTGGGGTAATAAGCCCCGAAAATTAAGCTGTTAGTCGAGGACATCGCTCTTGCAATGTGACCTCGAATAAGCTTCAGCAAGAAATTATCTATCCTGTTTATGTTGGCCCCGTTGTATAGAGCCAGGTTGGAATAGTAGTGTTTGTACTCCGACTCTGGTGTTCTGTGCAATCCAAGACAGCGTCGAAGACACTGCCTCTCAAACACCCGAATCTTTTCCATTTGAGATGGGGCAACGTTGAACCAAACCGGGCATCCATAGGCAATCATCGGCTGGATAAGGGCCATGTAGCAAATCACCTTCACCCTGCTGTCAAGCCGGCTGCTGTAAAACAACCGTTTCGTCAGAGCAAAAGCTCCCCTAGCCCTGGCTAGAGCAGCATTTATATGTCTGTCGAAATACAAATACTGATCCATCCAGATGCCAAGGTACTTTACTACACTTTTACTCGCCAGTGGATGTCCATTTGGCCCTACGATCACCAGCTTGCGCCAGTTCTTTCTCGTATCCCTTGTGGCTCTAAGCAACGGAGTCCTAAACAAGATAGTTTCTGATTTCTGAAAGTTGATTTTCAACTTCCAGTCATCGCAATATTGCTGAATCTTCTCGAAGTCACGCTGCAAAAGAATCCTGATGACCTCGACTTTTGGAGCTGTTCTGTACGCAATTAGATCGTCGGCATACGCAATTGCCTGCGTTAGACTACTTATCAGATCGCTGGTGTAAATGCTGAATAGAATCGGCGAGTTGACCGCTCCCTGCTGAAGACCATTTTTAATATTAAAGGTTGTGGCAGAAGTTACATTGCCACTCTTGACAACAAACTTTCTGCCATTGAGCATATCATAAAGCATATATAATAGTGGTTTACTAATGCCAAGTCTGGTCAGCTTTAGATAAAGACCCTCTAACCATACGGTGTCGAAGGCCTTCTCCAAATCAACCAGACAGGCACCCGTACACTGCTTCTTAGATTTGTTCCATTGGACATCAGAAACGAGTTTCGACTCGGCATGAATGGTGTCATGTCCCGCCTTAAAACCGAACTGATTGTCCGGTATGATATTATTGTCCTCTGCCCACTTAGACAGAGCTCTATTGATAACTTTTTCGAATACCTTGCTAATACTCGGAAGAAGACTTATCGACCGGAGATTCGCCGGATTGGAGTTGTCCTTTCCCTTTTTCGGGAGAGGATGCACCACAGCTGTTTTCCACCGCACTGGATAATATGCATTATTCAGAGCGTTGTTAAACAGAGTGGTATAAATGTCTACTGCTTCTTGAGGTAAATGTCGAAGTACAACGTTGGATATGCCATCGACACCTGCTGACTTCTTCTTCTTTAATGAATCGAAGATGAGCTGGAGCTCAACCTTCGTAATTAACAGGGAACTGGGCCCATTTCGCTCGGCGATTATGGCGTTTGCCAAGTGATCTTCATTGAACCCGGTGAAACCAAGGTTCTCTGATCGCCATTGCGTGATGTCATTCCGAAGGTAGAAGTGATGGAGCAAGGCTCTGTTTTCCAGGTCATGATTGGGGCGAATGCACGCATTCACCTTGTACACTTGCTGGAAAGCAGCCCCCACAGCTTCCACTTTCTCCTGCGGATCTTCGACAATAAAGAGGTCATCGTCCAAGACGGCGTCCTCTGGATTAATTCCTGCTGTCAGAAGTACGTCTCTGTTGTCTGTCGTTCTCTGGAGCTTAAGACAAGGAAGGTCGTTTTGATCATTCCGTCTAAATATCTTCTTAATTTGGGGAAACATGCTCGGGTCGCTAGAATTAACGGCCCGAATTTTGTTGTCCCAATACAAATTAATTGACAACCGATAGTTCTCTTTAATTAGTTGGTTGATGTTTTTGATCGACGACTTCAGTGTCCTAATCTCCAGATGGTGAGGGTCAGTAAACCGTCGGTACAAGAGTTTTAGTCTTGTCAGCAGTCCACTTTTTTGTCTGTGTAGTGCGTCAATGGTTGCGTTTCGATACATGTCGGTTGCGTCCCGTTGTTTGTATTTCGGTATTGTTCTGTTCATTGTTCGTTTGATTGTCTCATCCATTTGTTCTAGGTATTGGTCTATTTCGTTATTTGTCAAATTCCTGTCATTTGGTGGGGATATGTTATTTGAACTGATTTCACTAAAGCGTGGCCAGCGCACCTTACTGAAATTGTAAGTATGCACTGGTACATACTCATCCAACTCCACGAGCTCGTTCGGAAGCTGTATTACGGCGGCGAGTCCGCAGTGATCACTGTCGTACTCGATCGTTCGTAAGCAGTTTCTTGGTCTTTGACCCACAGTATCAGTAATTGTCAGTCTTGCGTCTATTAGCAATAGATCCAGATAGGCACCGCTTCTTGGAAACGATGGCCGATCCGTAGCCAGCAGGTCGACACCATATTCAGTGTTGTATCGACTCATCCAGTTGAAAAGATGAATACCTCTTTGATTCTGAATTTGATTTCCCCAATCTAGGTGTTTGGCATTCAAATCACCGGCCATGAGAAAGTAATTTTCTTCCAAGCTCAAGCGTAGACATTCGAAAAGTTTTTCAAGCTCTGTCATAAAATCAGTTGGCTGAGGTGATGCCGGTGCATAAGCCGCGATCACATACATTCGCTTCCCCTGTTGGAGAGGAATGCATACGATGCACGCCTCTAACAGCCGAAATCTGCGCAAATCACTATTATATATAACTTTATGATTAATGCCTTTTCGTATGAAGATTGCGACGCCCCCCCCTTGAGTGGAGTTGGGTCGATCTCTTCTAACGATATTGTAATTGTTGTTAGTCAACTTATGTTTCTGGTTCAGCTTAGTTTCGCTGGCCATAAACACATCTGGACTTTGGTCTTTCAACAATTGGAAAAGATTAGCTCTACGTTCGGTCCTAATCAGTGAATTTACATTCACAGCAAGGATCCTAAGAGGCCTCTCCGACAGCGCGCCTTTAACCTCTAATTTGCGTTAGGCTAGGCAAAACAGAGTAGAGATAGTCTACCCTAGTCGCCTGCTCCTTTATCTGGGTCTGAAGTCCTGTTAACTGGCCTTGAATTGCCAGCAACATGCTTCTTATTTCGGCCTGAGCGTCCGGCGCCTTTGGCACTAGGGCCGGTTGGGCTACCTTAGCTGCAGGCTGTACCGTTTTTCCCCTCCCTGCAGCCATTTGGGCGTAGGAAATTTGGGGGTTAACGGGCGTTGCTGTAAGAGCACGCGTTGATGGGCGTATCTCTACCGCTGTCTGCTTAGCCGCTTTCTTACTTCTTATCTGCTGAAAAGTTGAGCAACCCCGATAATTTGCAGGGTGCCCTTCCTTTCCGCAAAGTGCACATTTAAGCTGGGTCATGTCATCGACCCGTTCCGTTCCGAGCTTACACTCTCCCTTAATGTGGTTCTCACCGCACTTCACGCAGCGTGACTGCATTTCGCAGTTTGCTGCAGCGTGGCCAAACCTTTGGCAGCGCATGCACTGAAGCATGTCACCGCGTCTCTTTAATTTATCCCATGTTACAACCTGGTAGTTGAGGACGGAGATACTCCTCAGACTATCCAGTTTGCTGCTGGGCGAGAGTTGAACCAGGAAGAATGGCAAAGACCGCTTCTCCCGTCTGGCTCTGACTGTAGCGAACGGCTTGACCCCGATAAAGTCGAGATCATCGTTCGCTTTTTGACGGAGCTCACTTAAGAGCACCTCTGGTTCCGTGCAGGAATCTATGCCCTTCAGAAGGACCGTCTGAACCTTGTCTACCTTCGGGGTAAAGCTGAAGAATTCAGTAGTTGATGCTTTCAATAAATCTTTAATTATTTTGTGATCTTTCACCGTATAACAGTGAATAGCGTGTCTATCACTACTTAAACGTTTTATAATAAAATTATTGCCTATGGCCGACTTACATAGTTCTATTGTGTCCTTAAGGTCCATCTTATAGGTGTTAATGGGTGGCACCTTCTCTTTCTTGATTAGCGACGGCTGTGGCTGCTGCTGGTGTTCTCCCTGCTGCTTTTGTATTTGTTGCTGCTCCTGATGTTGATTTTGTCGTTGTTGTTGTTGTTGTTGCTGTTTCTGCTGTTGCTGTTGTTGTTGTTGTTGTTGTTGTTTTTGTTGCTGCTGCTGCTGTTGTTGTTGTTGTTGTTGTTGCTGCTGCTGCTTTTGTTGTTGTTTTGACAGCTGAGCGTTGTGCTGTTGTTGTTTTTGTGGTGGCTGTTGCTGCTTTTTCACTTGTTGTTGTTGTTGGTGTTGTTGATGTCTTTGCTGTGGCTGTTCTTGTTGTTGCTTAACAGGCTGTGTTTGTTGTTGTTGCGCTACTTTGTTTTGCTGCTGTAGTGACTTCTCTTCATTTTCTTTTCGCACCTTCTCACGGCGCGCTTCCTGTTTCTTTTTCAGGGCCAGAACCAGGGGCTCGAGTTTAGCTCTGAGGCGTGAGATTTCTTCCTCAACTGCCCCAATGGTATTTTGGAGAACTTGCTCCTCTTTTTCGTTGTCGTCTTCTTCTGACGACGCCTCTGTGGTTGAGAGATCAACAAACACATTACTGTCTCCGGTGTACTGTCCCTCCCCCTCCTCGGACATATATTGAATACCGTCATCATCAGATGGTGAAGTATTCAATTGATATTGAATACCTGCTGCCGTTGTCTTCGTCTCTGTGGACTCTATCCCTTCCACTCCAGCTGGCAGCTTAGCTGAAGTGGCTGTGGAGCGACGCTTCACGAGATTCGGTACACAGCGAATACGCTTTCTTCTTTTCTTAGGAACATCGGCTGATGTTGCCGTTGTCATAATTGCCGTTGCTGGGGCACCTTTCGATGACCCCGCAATGTTTTCTTCCTCCATCAGCTTGTTTTCCCACGCAATAAAGCTAGCAACTTCTCTATTGTGAAAAAAAGCTTCAATAAATTTAATGCCCGGCTGGGACTTGAACCCGGTACCCTCCGCACCTCGATTCGCCACCACTGCCTCTGTGCTATTGGCACTGTTGTTTAATGCTTGGCTTAGTTTATACTTGCGCACACACGATTGTTTTAATTTGGATACACTGGGAAAGTCGCCTAACGTTTGCTCACCTCCGCAGTTCAAGATCGACTGTGGAACATCGCCTAGACCACTAGACCACGCTTTGGTATGAGAGAAGCAAACATTTTCTAATTAAAGGACGAACGATGGATACTTGAAAGCTGATTTAAGGAAGAATATAACATGGATAAAATAGAGGAGAAGAAAAAAATGTATATATATGATTCGTTAACTAATACCAGAAAATGTGGTGGTGTTAGTTAGAAAATTGGTTTTTCCGCTTTTCAAACTTTTCAAATTTTGACTAAATTTTTAAAATGTCAACACATGGATTGTTAAAAAATTAAAAAAATGTTAACTAAACCAAATTTGGATTTTTGTAAATAAAATCCAAGTAAAAAAACGATGAAACGGAAGCCCGGATAAACTTCCATGATGAAAATCCAACTTTCGATAACTTTTCACCAGGCAGAAGAACAAGTACCTATGAGAAATTCGAATCAGTTGGTTTCTGATTATAAGTGCGAACTAGTCGTGAGAGAAAAAAAAAATAAATATATAAATTTACACAAAGAAAAGGAAAACAAGAAAAAAAAACTTTTAACTCAAGGTAAGGTCTCGCCCACTTACAAATCGGTTCATTTGTACGAATTTGCTAAAAGTAGATTATTAGATCATATTTTAAATAAAAAAAAAAAAAAAAAATTTTTTCTAAGTAGTTTTTTTTTACAAAATTAAGGGTACGGGAGAGACTGTACCTAAAACAAAAGGGGATTTGGTAACCACTCGACACAGGTGGTTACTCGCTAACTTAATCTTTAACCTCGATTTAGAAAAAAAAAGGAAATCTCAGGTAATTTTCTTGTAAACGTACCATACAAATTTTCAATCCACAAATGTTTCAGCTGAAGGTGTTAGGCACTGAGACCACGTTGGCCAATTCCAGCCAGCGTTTGTACACCACAAAAAAGAATGTAATACGACAAAATCACCACATCAGAAACCAACGAAACGATACAACTAATAAAAAAAAAGGGGGGCAAAACCAGCTAACTCCCACCGACAAGTAGCCATACGACACGCCTGGATACGCAACGAAACGCAGCTTCGCTGAATTTACCTCCTAGACCATTGGTGCTGGAATCTAGCATAAAATTCAACCCCTAGGATTCCAAACCCAACATATGGGCAACCACGTGCAACCACTGCAAGGGCCCACATATAATCACAGCACCAACATTCAATCAAATTACACCATCTCGTCTACTCACATCTTACACCAAATTAACAAGAACGTACAACATCTACTACAGCTCAACACATCACATAAGCAGCCGATACAAACAACGATTACAGAACCCTACAACGAATTTATCAACGAACCACTTTCAAGCACATCCATCGCTGCAACATATACACGCATCTATACACCAGCCGAAATAGAATCAAGATCCACCGCACCCTCAATAATTAGTAAACAACAAGTACAGTCAACAACAACAGCAGCTTCAATCGACACCTACCACAGGCACCTTCTTCAACAAATTCGAAACTTCAGTTTTATTAATTATAAAAGCTAAGTATTACTATCAATCTACCTACTAGTTTCGTCTTAATACATAAGTAAATTTAACAAAAAAAAAAGAAAAAAAAAAAAAAGGACAAAAAAAAAATATAACTCAAACTTGCAATCTAACAAATTAAAAGAGATAAATACAAATACAGAGTAAACTAATGGAAAAATTAAAGATTTAAACTAAATTAACTTAAAGTTTCGAAACAGATAATTTTTTTTTGTACACACAAGTAGATTTTTTTTTATATTGTAAAGCAATTATGTCGATATACATAATCCATTCAAATTTAATCCAAATTCCCAGGTAAAAGTTACAACAATACAAAACAAATGATATTACCAAGTTATCCCATCGAAGCGGTGCACCACCTCGAAGGCGGACTCATCAGTAAATCAACAGGAAAACATACTATATTATTGGTCAACTAGTTATGGTTATGACTCGGTGTGTTTTTTTTTCTTTCTTTTTTTCACATTGATTTCATTTGATTGGAAGATTTTATCGCAAATTGCTAATCGAGTTTTAGGGTATTCCAAATATAAATTTTTTTTTTTGAAAGTTTAATAGTAAATTATTAAATACAATATAATCAAATCGGAAAAACAAAAATAATAAGGCATACTTTCGGGAAGATTTTAAATGAGAACATAAATTTGAAATAGGAAATAGTTTTTTTTTTTTTTTGACATTATATTGAGTTACATGAATGAAAATAAAAACGGAAGTGAAGTTGTCCTAAAGCTAGGCTACAGATTATAAAAACGAAAATTTTATAACGATCTACAGCTTTGAAAACAAATAACCGCATTTGGTATGAAGCAGTAATACTCGTATGATAAACAAATACTTATTAACAAATCATTAGTAGGAGATAGAAAGTTTAGAATTGTATGATTCTAATGCATATTTATAATTGGTTATTTGTCGATTTGTATTTTTGAAGGTATTTTTAAAAATCAAATAATTACACTATTTAACTTTTATAATAACTTTTTACTATATTTTTGAATATTGATTTTGAGGAAAACCCTTTACTTTTATATAATAAGTATTTTACGTGTGTACCTATATTTAATATAATAAAATTATAACGTTTTCTGAAAATGCCTTTTTCTGAATTTCGTATAAACTCAGTATGGGAAGTTGGTTCCATTTGTGATTTGGTAGACTTTTGAGCAATATTAAAATGATTTGCTAAAAGGATTATTTCGGGTGGATGTGGCCAAGCTAAAGGACCACTAATAGCAGATGACATTAATCATGGGAAGATCTAAGGTAATTTAGTTTATCGCGGAATTACAAGTTAGGGGGTTGCTGCATTAATATTTTACGAGGTCGCAGTGACCAAGGACGCATCTCAATGGTGATGCGTGGGGGGGTTTGCCTCTTTAGGACTTTACATCTTGTCCTAACACTCTCCAGGGTTGCCAACCCAGGTTTTCTCTCACTTATTTATCATTTTAACTGAAATTTGGATAGTAATCTTTTTTCATTTTAAACTGAATGAATTTCTGGTCTCGAATTATTTTCGAACCTTTCTTTTATTTTCGTTTTACTGAATTTCTACCATTCATTCGGCATGATTTTTAAACGTAACACACGTTCTTAGTTACGATGGCAAGTACCCATCCATATTCGACGAGCTGAGCCTTGGCTAATGCAAGCATGCCGAGCCGTTGTAACTATGAACACCCTTCACTCTCGCTGCCAGGGTCGGCCTTTAGGATCCTGTAGTCTAGGGGTCGTAATGGTGGCTTAAGGAGTGAAGGTTTTGGCAAGGACTCCAAGGAATTAAGCTAAACTAGAAATGTACTTTCATTTTCGTGATGCTTGGTTATGGTACCTCCTCTTTAGGGAGATTGGGAGTTTACTTTTTTTTTTGAGTCCTGTCCTCACCAACAGGTTCCGTTACAGGTGGCGCCCAACGTGGGGCCCGAATTCGTCCATTTTGGAAGGAAAAAGGATATGCCAAAGAAGGAGAAAAATATTTTTTTTGAATTTTTACTTTTTGTAAATTTTGGTTTTAAGAAAATTTCGAGTGTAATGAACCCTTAGGTAGCTAGCACTTGACGTCCAGTGGTTGGGTGATGATGTCCCCGGTCAGTCTGTTGCGCTCAATGTGGAGCTTCGGTGGTGTTCTTACTTAAACAAAAGTTCGTCTTATTTCTAAAGGATAATCCAAATTATGGATTGATTTTATTTGTAACTTTGTTGTTATCCGGTAGATTCGAATTTTAGATAAAGAATTTAGAATATGTGCTCGACCCAATTATTAAAAGTCAAGGATTAGTATTTGGAAGCGAGTACTAAAAGTCTACTTCGAGTATTGAGAACGTTTCAAACAAGCTAACTAAACTTATATTTTTTTTTACAAAATAAATTTATTTCTCTTTCGGCGGCGATTGTTTGTCTTTTAGTAATCTGAAAAGTGAGTTGGAGAGAGAAAACATCCTTTGAGAGTGGATTATTGATATGATTAACTGCTTTTTCATTCATCGTATTAGAGGTTTAAACTTGTCACATCCACCTAAATTTTTATGATAGATACAACGAATTTTTTTTAATTCTGATTTTGATATTTTTCTTAGTCTATTACCTACCTTTTTTTAGTTTTCCTTTTGAATTGGAGAAGATAGTTCTATTGTGTTATCGTTTAAGTACGCAGTACTTTTCCATTTACTTATTTTTAGATACAATCTAAAATTTCTTTTTGTTTTAGATATGTTTTTCTTTTTTTTTTAATTTTCCATTTTTGGTTATATTTTATAGTTTCAATTCGCTTTTACCAAATTTATTTTCAATGTCTTTTGATTAATTTTTTTTTGATTTTAGTTTAGTTTTGGTTTTAAGTTCGCTTTATTTTTTTTGTGGGATAGATATATTTTTGGTAAAAATTGACCAAGATGGAAAAACGAAGATTGTCTTTTGCGGATTATAAGAAACGTAAGGTTTTGTGGAGTAATCCAAACGCGTTGGCGGAAAATATGGCAATCATCGCGGGGAACGTAAATACTACAACCGCTACACAAAATGAGTCCGTAGAGGAAGAACAATCGTTGAAGGAAATGAGAACAGAAGGAGGAGCAGCTTCTTTAGCAGCTCAAGGTGAGGGTAGTGGTGCAGGTCAAATAGAACGTAGTGCATCTCAAGGCGAGAATGATGAGATCTTAACTGATTATATTGAGGAGGTTGTTACAGCCGCAATAGGGTTTAACCGGGCGAAGGATTTAGAGTTCTTACGAATGGAAGCTGAACGGAGTAGGGTGTATTTGCAAAGTCAGGTAGAGAATATCGTACGCCAAACTTTAGCGTCGATTTCTCCAACGGCCACCCCACGACGATACAGCCTAGAACGAAGAAATGTACCAGCTCCAGTTAATACAAGTCCTGAGAATCATACTGGGAATATACGACCGACAGGACCTCAAGGTGAGTCAACATCTCATCCTACTACCCAGGGCCGTACCTCAAACGCAGATGAGTTTTTGCGCCAGTTAAACAATTTGTCTCTAAGTGACCCTCTAGGTAGTACCTTTCGTTCTGTTCCTGCACCATCGTCTTCTAGGTATCATCACTTCCACAAATGGGGTTTGAAGTTTGATGGCAGACAAATGACGGTAAATGATTTCCTGTTTAGGTTAGGTAGGCTGAAAAGTTGTTACAATGTATGCTGGGAAGAAATTGTCCAAAATTTTCACCACTTTGTGACAGGACCCGTGGAGAATTGGTTTTGGGTATACATGAAATCGAATCAAGCAGCTAACTGGGATACCCTAAAATTAGCCTTGATAGAGCAGTACCGGAGTTTAGAGACGGACCCTGAGTTATCTCGTAAGCTTTTTGACAGACATCAACAGCCCACAGAATCGTTTGACGACTTCTATACGGCTATTCTTCAGCTAAATAGCAGATTAAGGGTTCCGAAACAGCCTAATGAGATAGTGGAGTTGTTGAAATTGAATGTGAAGAGACGGATGGGCGAGTTATTGGTTACTTTCCAAACAAATAGTTTGCCCGAGATGGTCTACGTCTGTAGAAATATCAAGAAGTATCTCAGTAGTAATGGCCCTAGCTCACAAAGGCCCAAAACTCATTTTCATCAACCCCCACTAATTCGTAGGAATGTGTCTGAGATTGAGCCAGATAATTCCGATAACTTAGAAGAAAGGAATCAAAGCATTGAAGCCTTCAACACAAACAAGGACGGTCGAAGCCTGGTGTGCTTCAACTGTAAGGAAAAGGGACACACCTACTTTGAGTGTCAAGTGCCCCAAAGAAGTCTTTTCTGTTACAGGTGTGGGTGGGAAAACACAACTGTACCCCAATGCCCTCGTTGTTCGGGAAACTTCCCGAAGAGCAGTCCCACGTCCAGGGCAAACTGCTCTCAGAATCCCAGCTCGGACAAATAATAGATTTAACATCCCAACCTTACAGCTCCCACAAAAATCAACCAATATCTACAACAACAAAACACCCAATCCCAACAATTAAAATATTGAAACCAGAACCCAGACCAAAACCAATAGAAACCGAAAAAATCCAAAGTTCCGTCAAACCACGAAAAACTTTACACGAGCGACTTCAAAATTACTACGCAGTAAGAGATAAAATATTCGGAACATCATCCGAACCTAAGAAACAAGTTTCCTAGAAAGTCCTTAAACTTAGACAAAGGTTTAAAGAAAAGAAACAAGAGTATAAGTCGATAGAAGCCTCTACATTGTGTAGTTCTGAGGATCTTAGACCTTACGCTAATGTTAGGATATTTGACCGGCCAATGTTTGGATTGCTTGACAGCGGAGCTAGCATTAGTTGTTTAGAAGCGGGAGGAGTTGATTTTCTGATTAAAAACAATTTTGAATTCGATAAACTAAACCAAAATATAAAAACTGCAGATGGTAAGAAACAAGCCATAGTAGGCAAAATCTTGGCCAACGTCTCTTACAAGGGTGTTACGAAGAGTATACAGTTGTATATCGTACCATCTCTTCAGCAGCAGTTATACCTCGGCATAAATTTTTGGAAGGAATTTAATTAGCTCCTCACCTTGTTTCAGAGCTTTCTCTTGAAATGTCTTCACAAGAGCTAGATCCCAACGCACACATTTTGACAGTTGATCAATCAGAAACATTAAGAAAACTGATCAGCAAGTTTCCCTCCTCGGCTGTATTAGGCCTGGGAAAAACTTCACTGATCGAACATACAATAGATACGGGGGACGCCGAGCCCATTAACCAACGTTTTTATCCAATTTCTCCGGCAGTGCAAAAACTGATGTATGAGGAATTGGATCGTATGCTTGAGCTTGGAGTTATAGAAGAAAGTTCTAGTGCTTGGAGCTCTCCGGTAGTCCTGGTTCGAAAACCAGGAAAGAACAGACTCTGCCTTGATTACAGAAAGGTTAACTCCAAGACGAAAGGAAATGCGTATCCAATGACTCATATAGAGGGTTTGCTGTCGCGTCTTCCAGATACGCACTTTATATCGAGCATAGATCTGAAGGACGCGTTCTGGCAAATCCCTCTGGAGAAATCATCAAGGGAAAAAACTGCGTTTACGGTTCCTGGCAGACCCCTTATGCAGTTTAAGGTAATGCCATTTGGTCTTAAGAACGCTG
Source organism: Dasysyrphus albostriatus (assembly GCA_946251815.1). Lineage (NCBI taxonomy): Eukaryota > Metazoa > Arthropoda > Insecta > Diptera > Syrphidae > Dasysyrphus > Dasysyrphus albostriatus. The sequence continues at coordinate 118,526,802 of OX276335.1, forward strand.
TGCAAACAATGTGTAAAGTTATTGACAAAGTGGTACCTGTCGAACTGCGAGAAAAAATTTTTCCTTATGTTGATGATTTGCTGGTGGTGTCAAGTACTTTTGAGGACCATGTCAAGCTTTTAGACATATTAGCAGAGAAATTAAGACTAGCAGGGCTCACGATTAACGTGCAAAAATCGAAATTCTGTTTTCAAGAGTTGAAGTTTCTAGGCTATGTAGTGGGAGACGGCTGCATCAAAACTAATCAGGATAAATTGACAGCGATAGTTGAGTTTCCGATACCTAAAACTACAAGACAGGTTAGACGTTTCCTAGGATTGGCAGGCTGGTACAGAAGGTTTGTCAAGGATTTCTCAACTCTGGCTAGTCCACTGACAGATTGCCTGAAGAAAGGTGCGAAGTTCGTCTTCGGACAAGAAGCCGTAGCAGCCTTTGAAAAGTTGAAAGAAACGTTGACCTCTGCACCAGTCCTGATCAATCCAAATTTCAATAAGGAGTTCATAATCCTGTGTGACGCGTCTAACACCGGCATAGGCTGTGTGTTGTGTCAACTCGACGAGGAACAAAATGAACGCCCAGTGTACTACCATTCCCAAAAATTAAACAAGGCACAACGTAACTACAGTGTTACAGAGCGCGAGTGTCTAGCTGCTGTTGTTGGAGTTAAGAAGTTCCGAGCGTACGTAGAAGGACAACCGTTCAAGATAATCACCGACCATGCGAGTTTGAAGTGGCTGATGAGTCAACGAGACTTGAGTGGTAGGTTAGCGAGATGGAGTCTGAAGCTTCAAGGTTTTGACTTCACAATCGAACATCGAAAGGGTTCGCAGAATGTGGTGCCAGATGCCCTCTCAAGGGTATTTGAAGTTGAAGCACTGAGCCCAGATGATTCGGTTGGGGAAGAGGAATCTGACGTACTGCACATAGATCTTGAAGACCCCAGTTTTAAATCTGAAGAATACTCTAAGATCATAGACACCGTCGTAGAACAAAAGAACCAGCTACCGGACCTTCAAGTTTCGAACAATTTCGTTTATAAGAAGGTCCAACATTGCACAGGTAATCCGGTAGAGGATGACTTAATTTGGAAGCTATGGGTTCCGGAATCTCTGACTTATCGCTTAATATCTTTAGCTCATCGACCACCTCGAGCTTCGCATGGGGGTATATCAAAAACCTTGTACAGACTGCGCTCTCGGTTCTTTTGGCCTGGCATGGCAGCTCAGGTGAAAGCCTTCATTGCCTACAATGTGACATTTGTAAAATGTGTAAAGCACCAAACAGTACCCTTAGGCCACCAATGGGGAAAGCTTTTATGGTAGATCGACCGTTCCAGATGGTGTATATCGATTTTTTGGGTCCTTACCCTCGCTCTAAATCATATACATATAGTTGTTGCTCTCGATCAACTAACAAAATTTGTTATCATCAAACCTTTGAGAAAAGCTACTACAGAAACGGTAGTGAAATTTTTAACTGAAAATGTTTTATGTTTATTTGGGGTCCCTGAAACCATTCTTTCAGATAATGGGACACAGTTTACTAGCAAGGAGTTTGGCAAGCTGATGTCCTCGTATGGAATAACTCACGTGAAGACTGCTGCATATTCCCCTCAAGCTAATGCGAGCGAGAGGGTGAATCGCTCGATTTTGGCTGCAATTCGGTCATATATTGATGAAGATCAGCGTAATTGGGACTTACATCTCCCCGCGATCGCGAGCGCACTCTGCACCACAGTCCATTCGGCAACGGGGGTTTCACCATACGAGGCTCTGTTTGGCCAAACGATGGTAGAACATGGTTCCGATTATAAATTGCTCAAAGACCTTAACAGTCTGAACAACTCGGAAATTAAAGTACTGTCAAAGGCATCGCAGATGAATATATTACATTCATACATAAAAGAGTCATTGGCTAATGCACACTCCAAATATGAAAATATCTACAACACTCGGAGTAAAGTCGTAAAATTTTCCGTAGGGGAAGTAGTTTTTAGAAGAAATTTCGTTCTGAGCGACGCCACAAAGAAAATCAGCGCTAAATTGTCTCCAAAGTTTGTGAAAATGAGAGTAAAGAAGGTCATAGGGAACAACTTGTATGAGCTGGAGGACATGAATGGGAAACGTGTCGGCGTGTATCACTGCAAAGACATTCGTAGATAAGATGTTTTAATTTTTTTTTCTGCCCGGCTGTCAGTCTGTGTATGAGTCTCCTTTTTGTATTTCCTGTTCCTTTGCCTCGTAGGGACTCGGAAAAGGAAGCAGGTTTGTGAGAAAATGAGTAGGTGATATAACAGTTTTGAATTATGAAATTTGAATTCGTGGTTTTGGGACATATAAAGTGTAGCCTACTTTAGGGATGGTGTAACTAGTTTTGGTAAAATGTTTTATTTTCGATGGGAATTTATTTCGTGGTTGTTTAGGTTAGATACTTTCCAGAAGGACGTTCAAGTGACAGTGGAGTATGGTAGCCTTGGTATAGGAAAAATAAAAAAAAAAAAAAAAATATATATAAAAAAAAAATATATTAAAATAGCCTGAAATAAAATGTAAAAAAAAGGAGAAATATAAAAAAAGAAGGGAGTGAGAATACGGGGACTCGAACCTGCGAATGGGGGACTGGAACATCGCCTAGACCACTAGACCACGCTTTGGTATGAGAGAAGCAAACATTTTCTAATTAAAGGACGAACGATGGATACTTGAAAGCTGATTTAAGGAAGAATATAACATGGATAAAATAGAGGAGAAGAAAAAAATGTATATATATGATTCGTTAACTAATACCAGAAAATGTGGTGGTGTTAGTTAGAAAATTGGTTTTTCCGCTTTTCAAACTTTTCAAATTTTGACTAAATTTTTAAAATGTCAACACATGGATTGTTAAAAAATTAAAAAAATGTTAACTAAACCAAATTTGGATTTTTGTAAATAAAATCCAAGTAAAAAAACGATGAAACGGAAGCCCGGATAAACTTCCATGATGAAAATCCAACTTTCGATAACTTTTCACCAGGCAGAAGAACAAGTACCTATGAGAAATTCGAATCAGTTGGTTTCTGATTATAAGTGCGAACTAGTCGTGAGAGAAAAAAAAAATAAATATATAAATTTACACAAAGAAAAGGAAAACAAGAAAAAAAAACTTTTAACTCAAGGTAAGGTCTCGCCCACTTACAAATCGGTTCATTTGTACGAATTTGCTAAAAGTAGATTATTAGATCATATTTTAAATAAAAAAAAAAAAAAAAAAATTTTTTCTAAGTAGTTTTTTTTTACAAAATTAAGGGTACGGGAGAGACTGTACCTAAAACAAAAGGGGATTTGGTAACCACTCGACACAGGTGGTTACTCGCTAACTTAATCTTTAACCTCGATTTAGAAAAAAAAAGGAAATCTCAGGTAATTTTCTTGTAAACGTACCATACAAATTTTCAACCCACAAATGTTTCAGCTGAAGGTGTTAGGCACGGAGACCACGTTGGCCAATTCCAGCCAGCGTTTGTACGCCACAAAAAAAAAAAAAGAAGATAATACGACAAAATCACCACATCAGAAACCAACGAAACGATACAACTAATAAAAAAAAAGGGGGGGCAAAACCAGCTAACTCCCACCGACAAGTAGCCATACGACACGCCTGGATACGCAACGAAACGCAGCTTCGCTGAATTTACCTCCTAGACCATTGGTGCTGGAATCTAGCATAAAATTCAACCCCTAGGATTCCAAACCCAACATATGGGCAACCACGTGCAACCACTGCAAGGGCCCACATATAATCACAGCACCAACATTCAATCAAATTACACTATCTCGTCTACTCACATCTTGTTAAACGTACAACATCTACTACAGCTCAACACATCACATAAGCAGCCGATACAAACAACGATTACAGAACCCTACAACGAATTTATCAACGAACCACTTTCAAGCACATCCATCGCTGCAACATATACACGCATCTATACACCAGCCGAAATAGAATCAAGATCCACCGCACCCTCAATAATTAGTAAACAACAAGTACAGTCAACCACAACAGCAGCTTCAATCGACACCTACCACAGGCACCTTCTTCAACAAATTCGAAACTTCAGTTTTATTAATTATAAAAGCTAAGTATTACTATCAATCTACCTACTAGTTTCGTCTTAATACGTAAGTAAATTTAACAAAAAAAAAGAAAAAAAAAAAAAAAAATATAACTCAAACTTGCAATCTAACAAATTAAAAGAGATAAATGCAAATACAGAGTAAACTAATGGAAAAATTAAAGATTTAAACTAAATTAACTTAAAGTTTCGAAACAGATAATTTTTTTTTGTACACACAAGTAGATTTTTTTTTATATTGTAAAGCAATTATGTCGATATACATAATCCATTCAAATTTAATCCAAATTCCCAGGTAAAAGTTACAACAATACAAAACAAATGATATTACCAAGTTATCCCATCGAAGCGGTGCACCACCTCGAAGGCGGACTCATCAGTAAATCAACAGGAAAACATACTATATTATTGGTCAACTAGTTATGGTTATGACTCGGTGAGTTTTTTTTTCTTTCTTTTTTTCACATTGATTTCATTTGATTGGAAGATTTTATCGCAAATTGCTAATCGAGTTTTAGGGTATTCCAAATATAAAATTTTTTTTTTGAAAGTTTAATAGTAAATTATTAAATTGATAAGGCAATACACGAGCCTAACATAGTATGCAATACAATATAATCAAATCGGAAAAACAAAAATAATAAGGCATACTTTCGGGAAGATTTTAAATGAGAACATAAATTTGAAATAGGAAATAGTTTTTTTTTTTTTTGACATTATATTGAGTTACATGAATGAAAATAAAAACGGAAGTGAAGTTGTCCTAAAGCTAAGCTACAGATTATAAAAACGAAAATTTTATAACGATCTACAGCTTTGAAAACAAATAACCGCATTTGGTATGAAGCAGTAATACTCGTATGATAAACAAATACTTATTAACAAATCATTAGTAGGAGATAGAAAGTTTAGAATTGTATGATTCTAATGCATATTTATAATTGGTTATTTGTCGATTTGTATTTTTGAAGGTATTTTTAAAAATCAAATAATTACACTATTTAACTTTTATAATAACTTTTTACTATATTTTTGAATATTGATTTTGAGGAAAACCCTTTACTTTTATATAATAAGTATTTTACGTGTGTACCTATATTTAATATAATAAAATTATAACGTTTTCTGAAAATACCTTTTTCTGAATTTCGTATAAACTCAGTATGGGAAGTTGGTTCCATTTGTGATTTGGTAGACTTTTGAGCAATATTAAAATGATTTGCTAAAAGGATCATTTCGGGTGGATGTGGCCAAGCTAAAGGACCACTAATAGCAGATGACATTAATCATGGGAAGATCTAAGGTAATTTAGTTTATCGCGGAACTACAAGTTAGGGGGTTGCTGCATTAATATTTTACGAGGTCGCAGTGACCAAGGACGCATCTCAATGGTGATGCGTGGGGGGGTTTGCCTCTTTAGGACTTTACATCTTGTCCTAACACTCTCCAGGGTTGCCAACCCAGGTTTTCTCTCACTTATTTATCATTTTAACTGAAATTTGGATAGTAATCTTTTTTCATTTTAAACTGAATGAATTTCTGGTCTCGAATTATTTTCGAACCTTTCTTTTATTTTCGTTTTACTGAATTTCTACCATTCATTCGGCATGATTTTTAAACGTAACACACGTTCTTAGTTACGATGGCAAGAACCCATCCATATTCGACGAGCTGAGCCTTGGCTAATGCAAGCATGCCGAGCCGTTGTAACTATGAACACCCTTCACTCTCGCTGCCAGGGTCGGCCTTTAGGATCCTGTAGTCTAGGGGTCGTAATGGTGGCTTAAGGAGTGAAGGTTTTGGCAAGGACTCCAAGGAATTAAGCTAAACTAGAAATGTACTTTCATTTTCGTGATACTTGGTTATGGTACCTCCTCTTTAGGGAGATTGGGAGTTTACTTTTTTTTTTGAGTCCTGTCCTCACCAACAGGTTCCGTTACAAAGCACTGCCCAATATGTCAACGTAACAAACATATACAACCAAAGAAGCAACCTATGACTATAACGTCAACAGCAGAATCAGGCTTCGATAAAATTTTTCTTGATTTAGTAGGACCCCTTGACGAATCAGAAAATGGGTCAAAATATATTCTTACTCTTCAAGACGAATTAACTAAATTCACTGAAGCAATAGCTTTACCAAATAAGGAAGCTAATACAGTAGCTAAAGGGCTCGTCGAATCTTTTATTCTTAGATATGGAGTTCCTGGAACTATAGCATCTGATTAAGGTACCCAGTTTACAAATAAAGTTTTTAAAGATATGTGTAGCTTGTTAAAGATAGAACAACTACAGTCCACTGCTTACCATCATGAAAGCATTGGAGCGTTAGAGAATTCCCATAAAGTTTTAGGAGCTTATCTTAGGAGTTATGTATCGGAAAAACATACAGATTGGAGCAACTGGCTACCCTATTATGTTTTCTGTTACAACACTTCAGTACATTCAGAAACAGGGTACACACCTTTTGAATTGTAATTTACCTTCCAATCTCACAAATAAAGTAGATCCAGTGTACAACTACGAAGACTACGTGATAGACTTAAAACACAAACAACAAATAGCTCATAAAGACGCTAGGGATACTTTGATAAGCAAGAAAATTAATAGGAAGACGAGGTACGATACAGATGTAAAAGCAAAGGCTTCAGATTTTAACGTAGGAAGTCTAGTTTTGTTAAGAAATGAAAATAGAAAAAAGTTAGACCCAATCTATATTGGTCCATACGAAATACTATCTCAAAATGGGGTGAACTGCGATATTAAATATGAAAACAAAACAATGACAGTTCATGAAAATAGATTAAAACCTTTTTTACTAAATATATGTACATGATTTAAAAAAAAAAAAAAAAAAAAGTTATATAAGAATAATTAAATATATAAGTACTTAACTATCATTTAGTTTTATACATAATTTTTATTAACCCGGGTTAACTAGATAAAAACTATTAATAAATTAAAATCTATATATTTACAAAAAAAAAAAATTGTATTAGAATTATTAAGTTAAGTAGATAGGAATCAAAAAAAAAATTAAATAAAAAAAAAAATATATTATGTAATAAAGTAAAGAATACATTAAAGAATACATTAAAAAAAAAAATATTGTATGACAGAAAATTGTAAATACAAACAAAAAATATCAAATAACAAACTAAGCAAGATCCCTTGATGTACAAGTATCGCATAAAAAAGAAGAAATCATTCCATGTTATGATTTCTCCTTTTATCCCAGGAAGGGTGGTGTGAAGGGATCGCACCAGCGATCACTTAATTAATTGCCTCAAACCTCAAAACAATTAATAGATTATTCAACCTGTTTCGATGTTTAATATCCATATTCCCATCGCATTACATTTCATGATCAGCTATAGCAACGCCAAAGCACAAACAATACAACATTCATATTTCCGTTGGCACACTCAGTGCATTGTGCATATAGCTATGAATAAATGCTCATATAGTTCAACTGGCACCTTCAGTGCACAAGCTATATAATATGACACCAAATATACAACAACACTTTCAGTGATTGAAGAAAAACAAACATAATTAAGGGTCGCTGACTTATGGTAATAAAATATGCATCATAAGCAAGCTAGCCCAAAACACTTGAAGTGCATGGCTATTATGCTGATGCTGCATTTTATGGGAATTCTTATTGAATATCGAAGTATTGTTGAATACCAATGCAGGCATTATTTTATTGACAAATTTTGTATAAAAAGAGAAGAATAAAATTAAAACACTCACTTCTTCTTATTCATTCAAAGATTGTGTTTCACTTAATCAAGCAACTCGCTGGAGTCAAACCAATTTTTGATATAATTATAGCAATATAGACGCCCTAAAGAGCTACTCGCTTTTGGGTCAAGGTTTACCAGGCTACTCGCCGTACCACGTCTAAATTGCTAAGGAGAAAAAGTCAAAAAAATATATATTCCAAGCGTTATCCAGCTACAGACTTTGCACTAGTGAACAGTGTTGCCACTCAGAAATCTAAAAAAACATAGTTTTAAATTATTATTCCAATTCCAAAACAATAATCCACAGTTCTGAGTTGAAAAATAGTGAAAAGAGAAAAATGAGATCTAATTTAAGCCACATTCACCTATTTTTACAGAAATTTAAGGAAAACTATAGAAAAAAATCACCAGAAACTTGTTTCTTCGTTTGAGAGGGAACTGGGAAAATGGCAAAGAGTAAATTACAAACCCTGGATTCTTCTCGTTGAGAAAGTGTGTGTGCGGTGAGCAGCTTAAAGTGATGAATTGTAAAATAGGATGTGCTCCTTTCTTACACAAACTAAAATGTAGCTATATACATTTGAGTCCAGCTTCGCTATGTTTGTTTTAAAATACTTACAGCCCTATTCTGGCGTTGTGAAGTCTCACAAGTCACTAGCTCTTGTGAGATATTCCTTGTGAGGTTTTTTGTGATTCGACAACATTTTCGGTATTCTGGGAAAATCCTCACAAGAAACCTCACAAGAAACTCACCACAGTAAATGGACACGTTCAAGCATGTCAGATTTTCATGATTTTTTGATTTCTTGGGTTCTGATTGGCTGACTGTCATAAAAAGAAATATAAGTGAAATTAATAATTTTCCTGATTTATGTTGAAAGCACCTATTTACTACGAAAGAAGCATATGATTTGTTATTGTTTTTTTTTAATAAGGTAAGCTAAGATCAAATAATACATGCACGCATATTATTTTTCAATGAATTATATTATTCAAAGTGAAAGTAACTAGAATTAAATACAACTGAACATGTTAATATCGTTATATGTAAAATCAGAGGTGTTTATTTTTAGTTGTGACCTTCTCCGGGTAGATCACAGTGTCGATAGTTTTTGTGAGGATCACAACTTGTGATGTTGCTGCCAGAATACGAAAACGTCACAAAACCAAATTTACCTCACCTTATGAGGTTGTTGTGACTTGTGAGGTACCAGTGAAATTTGCCAGAAAACGGCAAACTCTTCTTAGGGTTTGTTCTAATTTTTAATACATTTCATCTGTGAGTCAACACAAGTTTGGCATGTATTAATACAAGCCAGTGTGGAAGGTAAATTTTAATGTCATATTTCCCACAAATTTGACAGTCGCATGAAATTTTTTCACACTTTCAATTTGACATGTATTAATACTCAGTGGACTAGTGTGGAAGGGCTTTTAGTGTTGCAGTGAAAGATCTTAATTTTTATCAAAAAGCTTTTAATCTTTCTATGGTGAAAACTGAAAATAAGTCTGTTCATAAAGAAAAGTTCGCATCCTTACTAGATTTTATTGAGATTTGGACTGAAATCTCTAAAATCCGAGATTTCGCTCCGGTGGAAATATAATATAAACACGATTTCTGGCAGCCCTGATCGCCATCGCAAAAAATAATAAATAGTACAAAAGTGAAAAGCCAAAGAGTAAAGGTAGAACTAGATAGAATAGGCGGAAGCGAGAGAACGTTGTCGTACGAAACCGAGCGCAAACAAGAAATTCATATGACGCACACATAATTGCGAAGTGGTACTCTTCGTTTAGTTTTCGTTAACTTATGTTGTCGGGTGAGAGTGCGCTTACCGACCGCTCTTTGGTAAGTGGACGTATACAAAATAAGAATGGTGGAAGCAAACTAAAAACAATTAGGCGCTTAGTGACTTGGTGTATAGTTTTCAACTGTTCTATTTTCTGTTTGATGCACGATGTTGATGATGATGTATCTTTATAGTATTATTGATTGTATCTTTAATTTTCTTAAAATTAATTTTCGTGGCTTTGTTTGTTGTGTGTTAAAAAATTAAAGAAAATTGACCTTAAACAAATTATTATTTACCTTTTTTCACTTTCCCCCACTTGTTCATTATGGGTCAATTGAGAAATTGACGTTTCAGAAAGCTACTTTTCGGTCGGTTTTGACATAAGCTTCCGACAGCTACCACCTATTCTAGTTCTACCTTAAGTTAAAAACTTGAAATTGAAGCTTAGAGAAATAAAAAGAAGCATAATCTCTGGATTATTTTCGACGAGAAAGTGTGTGTGTGGTGAGTAGTTAAAATGATGAGTTTATAATAGTATATATTCCCTTTCTTCCCAGCGGGAAAAAGTTAAAAATTCATTGAGGAAAAATCTGCTTTTTCCTTGAGGAATGGAAGCTGCATCAGCCACTTTTCAGCTTATTTCTTTGATGAATTTAACATGGGCGTGTCATTGGCGTGAAGCACATGCCACTTTCTTGATGAAAATTCATCAACGAAATGACTACTTCGTTGGAAGATGTTTATTCACCAACTCAGGTGGTGAAAACATGGTGATTGCATACTCTTAGAATTCACTACACACATGTTCTTGCCTTATTCATCAGTTCAATATTTTCGATGAAAAATGTAATGAATAATCAATTGCGAAATCAAGAAATTTTAATTAGTTACTTATTCAGCACCTAGTTGCTTAAGATGTTTTTTTTCAACGAACCAAAAAGTAGCTCTTATTTGAAAATTCAAAAGTTTTATTTGCGTTTTGGCAAACGAAATTTAAGTTATATTTGGTTCATGTTCTATTGATTTTGTTTCAGAAAGCCACTGTGAACTATATCCAACAAGATGCGAATTTATAGTCTGAAGCAAATCACAAAAGATGAACTGATGAACTTGTACATTCCTTTTCAACAGTTTTTCATCGCATAATTTCCCCTACTACATTAGCAATTTGTAATTCGGCGAAACATAGGGTTGTTTCTTAAGCACAAAGCAGAAAGTGGAGTAAAATCTATGAACTGAGGCATCTTTGCATTACTCTTCACTTAATTAATCATTGCATGTCGCCCCTTGTATGATTTGGAAAAGTGAATCAATTGATGATTTCAGCTATAAGAATCATTGAGGACGATATTTTCCGCTTGGTTCATGAATTTTTGTAGGGTGAATTCCCACATATTCACAGACAAGAAACTAAATTATAGAAACAAAAATGTAGTTATGCATTTGAGTCAAAGTGTCATTTTAGCTATATTTGTGTTTGTTATGTGTTCATCGTCTTAGGGTTTAATGTAGCTTAGACATTTTTTTTAATTTTTAATTAAAACATTTGTTGGCTCCAAAAAACATGAAAATCATGATAAATGATGATTTCTGGCAGCCCTGCTGGTGAAACATCGATGTTGATGATACTACTATAGGGTGATTTTTTAAAAGGTTTAGAACTTTAAAAAAAAAAAAAAACAAAAAATTCGAAAAAATGAATGAAATATTTATTTGAATCGATAGTTTGAACCTTGCAATTTAATGTTTAAAGATAATTTCATGCAAATGTTGACCGCGGCTGCGTCTCAGGTAGCCCATCCGCTGAGTCCAATTTTGGCATACTCTTTCACACATATCGGCCGGTATCACACGAATGAATGCATGGATGTTGGCTTCCAGTGCGTCAATCGAAGCGGGCTTGTCCCTATAGACATTAGCCTTGACATACCCCCACAAAAAATAATCTAATGGTGTCAAATCGCACGATCTAGGCGGCCAATTGACCGGCCCGAAACGTGAAATTAACTGTTCACCAAACTCGCCTCGCAATTGCGCCATTGTTTCGCGTTCTGTGTGGCATGTGGCACCGTCTTGTTAAAACCACATATCATGCAAGTCAAGAACTTCCATTTCGGGCAAAAAAAAGTTTGTTATCATCGCTCGGTAGCGTTCACCATTGACAGTAACGCTGCGATTCGCATCATCTTTGAAGAAATATGGCCCAATAATGCCGCCGGCCCATAAACCGCACCAAACAGTGGCTTTTTCGGGATGCATTGGTAGCTGTTGCAATGCTTCTGGCTGATCTTCACTCCAAATGCGGCAATTATGCTTATTTACGTACCCATTCAACCAAAAATGAGCCTCATCGCTGAACACAATTTTTCGATAAAAAAGCGGATCCTCGGCCAGCTTTCCAAGAGCCCATTCACCAAAAATTCGGCGTTGTGGTAGGTCGGCTGGCTTTAGTTCTTGCACCAGCTGTATCTTAAAAGGCTTTACGCCCAAATCCTTCCGCAAAATTTTCCACGTAGTGCTGTAACAAAGGCCTAACTGCTGGGAACGGCGCCAAATCGACATTTCGCGGTCTTCTGTCACACTAGCTGATACGGCCGCAATATTTTCTTCACTACGCACAGTACGTAAACGTGTTGGTGGTTTAATGTCCAACAAAGTAAATTTGGTGCGAAATTTGGTCACAATCTTCCGAATAGACTGCTCAGAAGGTCGAGAATGCCGACCATAAAATGGAAGCAGCGCGCGATGAACATTTCGAACCGAGCACGAATTTTGATAGTAAAATTCAATAATTTGCAAGCGTTGTTCATTTGTAAGACGATCCATGGTTAAATTGCAAACCAAACTGAAGCTGTTTGACAGTGACACAAGGTACTAAACACACGTCAGCTGTCAAAACCAGTGTTGCCAAAACCAAACCAGCTAAAAAATCACCCGTTATAAAGTTTATAGACAAAGGGAATAGGTAATATAGTTTATCCGACGAGTTCACTATTTGAAAAAAAACGCGAAAGTGAATCCAGCGCGAATCTGGGAAACTCTAGGGGAGTAGAATATTGTGAATGCACTAATCGACATAAATAAGAACAAAAGAGACAAAAGATGAGATGGAAGACCAGTTTTCTGAGACTCTTTTTGACGTTTCTTTTTAGCACTGTCCCTACTTTCGTATATTTCCTATACAAAGCACTTAAACAGTAAATAGTCAATCAAGAATCAATAGCACGTGACTCACAGGATGATTTTCAAAGAGAAATTTGAAAAAAGAGTCAGACGCAAAGAATCATCGTGTAATAGAGGACCTAATAAAATACCAAAAAAGGAACTGATAGGATGCGTTCAAAACTAAATTAAAAACAGCTGTCGAAATTATGTCACATTAAATATAAAATTTAAATCTCAAAATTATTTAATGTATTTTTAATAGATGATATTTTGTTTATTGTAATTCAAATTGTTTATATAGACTATATTTATATAAATATAGTTGTATTTATAAACTTTTTCTAACTTTAGACAGCCGTCCAACTCCAAAAAGTTATTAATAAGCTTTCTTTACTGTTATCCAAACAAGGTCGTCTTACTTGGACAACAGCATAGGTTGTCTAAGATTTGTCTAGCTTGACATTTTGTTTCATTAAATAAGGCATGGCATATGCTATGCCTATGATTTTATGCCGGATTTACACAAGTGACCAATTGTCATAATTTCTTCCATTTTCACGCCATTAATGACATAATCGTGTAAATGAATTAAAAATGTGCCATAATATTCGTTATAAGATAAATCACAGAGCTAATTGGCATTTAATATTTTCATCAAAATGAGGCCATGTAAATGCACAGTGACATTATTTTGCAAATAATGACAAAACAGAATAAAGAATGAACTAACTCATTCTTTGCCATTATACTGACAGAGCATCAGATCGCCATTATTTTGCCTTCGTATAAATTCATGTCATTAATGACTTGATTCTAACGTTATTTTCCCACCTTAATGACGTGAATCAATGGAAATTTTTCGCTTGTGTAAATTTGGCATAAGTTCTTTTAAAAACTGTCATATTAGTCAGCCGCCTAAAAAATCTAATAAATAAAGCTGATAATCTCACTCAATCAAAACATAAAAAGAAAAAAAAATTGGGAGTGGTTGGTTAAAAACATCTGTAATGTCAAACGAAAATGCGTTATGTTCGGTGTAAATGGTTTTTGAGTTTTTGAGAAGTATTCGCAGAAATTCGAGAAAATTCTCAGACCAAAGTGTACTGACGACCTCATCATTATTTGCCAACCTCAGTTCCCTGGCCGCTAACATAACACCCCCAAAACAGCATTCAATTACATCTTACCATTCCTACTAATGGTTCTCCAGGTGTATCAGATAAACACGAGCTGTTATATGTGCTGAGCTAAACCTCCATAATATTATGTTTGATCAATGCCCACCAGTCAACAAACGAACCTCGGAACAAATGTGCTATTTTTTCTTACAAACCTTTGATATGAATAATTATTACTATTTTCTACATGGCAACTGTGACAAAAGTAAAATAAAATAAGTAAACCCTCTGCAATGAGAAAGCGTTAAGTGCAACTTTTGAAGTTTTGAGATATATAATTTTTGTCGCTCAGGTGTAAAAGTATAAAAAAAATGGGAAAAAAACAATTGAAATTCGTAGACCTAAAGGCAAATGTGATAAATGAAATAATAGACATTAAAAATAATAACGAACATAGCCTAGACACAACAAACTTCTTACTGGAAATAATTGCCTTCGTGTGTGTTGCTAGTTTCGTATATAAGATCGTGTGTATACATAGCGGTAATATAAAACAAAAATATTTAAACCGCGCCGTGTCAATGGACAAAAAATAACAAAAAATTCTAACTTCAAATAACGACAAAAATAAAAGAAAACAAATTGGAAATACGCCTTAATAAATACCTTGGAAGTGAAATCAATAGGAAGCAAGAAATCTCGGGCGCCTAACTAAATGATGATGGCGAATCATGGAAAATAAATATGCTAGGAAGAAACAAATTTGAGATATACGTAATATACAGTTTTTTTATTTTTTATTTTATTATTATGAAGATTTAACCATATCTCCTTTTGGAAAATATGTAAAAATGGGAAGACATTGTAAATAATACTAAAGACCATAAAAAGAATTCCTGAGAATTTTTAAATGTATAAACAAAAAAATCCCCCCAAGGAAACTGTTAGCGAAACTCATTTACGTAATTTAATAAATGAGTACCATCTCGTACATGAGATAGTAAAAAAAAAATACGCAAATTTCACAAAGGAGAAGCTTATGAAATACATTATTATTTTCGTGACCATTTGTCTAGAGCTTGTTGTCGACTTAATAAAAATATAAAAATTCCAACGGACTTTAATGTCTCAGTTGATATAAATATAAAAGAGCAACATCAGGAAATTAGCGACAGTAAAAGCGAAGATACAATCGAAGACAATATGTCATCGTCTATCGATTTTCTGAATTTCGCTTCGAGAATAGTCCCAGAATTTGATGGTTCTCTGATTAAAACAAAATTATAAGGAACAGCACGCAACTTCATAACCGAAAGTACAGCTAATGATATAGTACAAACCCTTCAAAACAACATGTAGAGCGTATCCTCTAAAGTACTCATTTTAAAAATAATGAGTGCAAGGCAGACAATAGACCTACGAACACGTAAATATATCAAAGAAATAGAAGATTTGACATCTTCACTTAAAAGGGCCAACATTCAACCTTCAGGCTAGCTGAAGAATAAAGATCCAGTTCTAATAACTTTCGTGGTCGTGGGCGTGGACACGGCCGACAAAAATACAGATAGCAAAATAATGAACAAAAGTATAGTTTCTGGAATTCATACGGAGCTCAAAATAATAATCGCTTTCATAGAGGAAACCGAAATGTAAGAGATATAAACGAGGTTTTGGAAAACATGTCAAACCCCCAGGTTTTACAACTGGGTAATGCTTAAATAAAACTTGGGCTAAATATCAAAAGTTCAAATTTTTTAACCTAAATCTTAACTTTAGCAGTTATATAATAGTTGAAAATACATTAAGTCACTGTAAAAACACATTTCTAGTAGATACAGGTGCTGATGTTTCTGTATTTAAGGAACACAAACTTCATCCCAATAGATCTATAAACAATATTCATAAGTCCAAGATAAGTGGAATAGGCAATGGCGTAGTGCATTCTCTTATTCAGACTACCGGTGAATTGATTTTTAATACAAATATTTTGGTTAAACACAATTTTCAAATCGTGGATAAAAATGTTTCTATCCCGAATGATGGACTATTAGGTTTAGATTTTACAAATAAATATAACTGTATTTTAGACTACCAAACGCAAGGTAACTGGTTAATTCTCAGACCAGATAACTTCTCAAAAAATATATCCATTCCAATTTATGACACACCGACTCCAAATTCCTTGTCATTGCCCGCAAGGTGTGAAGTGGTAAGAAAAATTAGTTTCATAGCAACAGAGGAAGAAATTTTTATACCGAATCAGAAAATATCAGAAGGAATTTTCATTAGTAAGGCTATAATCTCCAAAAAAAAAAGGTATGTTAAAGTAATAAATACAACTTTCGATAACACTTTACTTACAAATGTCCAAATTAAAACAAAAAGCGTTTCTACATACAGTGTTTTACAGTGTAGGCACAAGGAAAAAGTAATTGAAAAATTGTGACCTTAGAAACTGATAAAATAACAAGGATGTTGCACCAGTTTATATTAAGAATTATAGAACACCTTATTCACCTTATATAAAGAAGATGATATTATAGAACCATCCATTTCTGAACACAACAGCCCAATCCTTTTAGTACGAAAAAAATCTCTCCCAGGAAGTTCTGAAAAACGCTGGCGACTAGTTTTAATAAAAAAATAGTAGCTGGTAAATACCCTATGCCAAGAACAGATGACATCTGAGATCATTTAGGGCATGCAAAATATTTTTCATGTCTAGATCTGATGTCTGGGTTTCACCAAATTGAAATAAAAATGAATCTAGGGACATAACATCCTTTTCAACAACGGAAGGCTCATTTCGATTCAAAAGACTTCCTTACGAAATCGAAATTGCTCCAAACTCATTCCAAAGAATGATATCGTTAGCCTTTGCTGGCCTTACGCCAGAATAAGCGTTCCTTTATATGGGCGATTTGGTCGTGATTGGATATTCGGAAAACCATATGATAAAAAAACTTACAAGACTTATTTGAGACATGTAGGAAATTTAATTTTAAACCTGATAAATGCACCATCTTCAGTCATGAAGTTACTTTTCTTGGTCATAAATGTACTGACAAGGGAATCCTTCCCGATAATAGCAAATATGAAATAATTAGAAATTACCCAACATCAAAAGCCTCCGACGCAGTAAGAAGATTTGTTGCATTTTGCAATTATTATAGACGCTTTATCCCAAACTTCGCTTCTCATTCAATTCACCTTACACGCTTAACGCGAAAAAATATAAAATTTTGAAAATGTATTCCAAGATTTGAAAGAGGTGCTCTTAAGCCCTTCTATTTTACAATATCCGAATTTTGATAAAACATTCTACATCACAACAGATGCCAGCAAAAATGCCTGTGGAGCCGTACTAAGCCAGGAATACAATGGTGAACAATTACCAGTGGCATATGCATCAAGATCATTTACAAAGGGAGAAAGCAATGAAGCAACCATAGAACAAGAATTGGCAGCCATTCACTAAATTTTTGGTTAGAAGTGACCATAGACTTACTTACCTATTCTTTATGAAAAATCCATCATCAAAACTAACCAGAATGCGTTTAGATCTCGAAGAATTCCACTTCGTTATAGAATATATAAAAGGTAAAGATAATTTCGGTGCAGACGCATTATCGCGCATAGACTTTGAGCAAATAAATCATATCAAACACAGTAATAACATCCATAAAGTAAAAACCCGTTCAGAGACAAGACGAAACGAAAAGAATATTAGTAAAGAAAATTTTCCTTTAATAATTCGCAATGTAAATAAAACTCCCAAAGTATACGAAACACTGAGCTATGGTAAAAAAAGATGTTCGTTCGAAGTTCGATTTAATAAAAGAAACACCAAGGTGTTACTTAAATATTGGTAAGAGAACTTTAATAAGCTTTCCTATAAATACTTTTATTATTAATAGAAAAATTGACTCACGACAATTCTTTCCAAGGCTAAAAAAAGAGATCAATAATAAAAATATATACAAGTTGCAACTTTCATTAAACGATAATTTATTCAGTATGATTCAGATCACTGAATTTAAAAATAATGCAAACAAATTATTGAAAAAATTAAAAATCGCGTTAACGCCAAAATTAAAATACATAACGGAAGGCAAGGAAAAAGCTAAATTAATCGAAACTTTTCAAAATGATCATATACTTAGTGGTCATGCAGGACTTACCAC
Organism: Dasysyrphus albostriatus; assembly: GCA_946251815.1. Lineage (NCBI taxonomy): Eukaryota > Metazoa > Arthropoda > Insecta > Diptera > Syrphidae > Dasysyrphus > Dasysyrphus albostriatus. Next base: position 118,544,931 of record OX276335.1, read on the forward strand.
TTTTAAAGAAATTAAGAGCGAAATACTTTTGGAAAAATATGACAAATATGATAACAACAAAGTTACTAAATATGTTAAAAGCTGTTTAGAGTGTCAAAAGAATAAATCCATGCCAAAAACGAAAGAAATTTTGTCAATAACACCGACACCCGCGTGCACATTTGACATAGTATTGGTTGACACCATTGGTCCGTTAGCCCGATCTAACTTTGGTAACCAATACGCATTAAGTATCATATGTGACTTATCAAAATATTTAATCTCAATACCTATATCTGATAAATCAGCCAAAACAATAACCGAAGCTATTTTTGAAAATTGTATTCTAGTTTATGGCCCGATGAAAAAAATTACTGATATGGGGTCTGAATAAAGAAATCAGACTCTAAAAGAGCTATACAAGATCCTGAAAATAGATCAATCCACTCCAACAGCGTATCACCACCAAACCTTAGGAACAATTGAAAGATTGAATAGGATTTTGAATGAATATTTAAGATCATATGTATCCCTCAACAGAACCGATTGGGACGAGTGGATAAAATACTTTACGTATTGTTATAGCACAACACCTACCGTGCATGGTTATAGCCCTTTGAACTGATATTTGGAAAAATACCAACAGCTCTGAACTTTCTCTCTAAAAGTTAATAGTAGTTTAAAAATAGTTTATTCTGTATATATATTCTGTTTGATTAAAATTTCGTTATTAAATCATTGATCATTGATTTATGTGTATAAATAAAGATAGTTCTGAGCATGCATGTTCATAATAAATCAAAAAGTAAATAATTACAACCAATTATATTCTTATATTTTAATACATATATATAAAATGAAAAATGTAATATTTTGACAATTTTTTTTATAATAAAAGAGGCTTAAAGGTATTGGTCCAGCATAATTTTATTATCTTAAATTAAACTTCAAAAGGGGAGAGGTGTAATGACAATCTCATCATTATCTGTCGTCGGAATCAAGGCCAACCTCAATTCCCTGGCAACTAACATAAAACCCCCAAAACAGCATTCAAGTACATCTTGGGAACAATTCCTACTAATGGTTCTCCAGGTGTATCAGATAAACACGAGCTGTTGTATGTGCTGAGCTTGCATCTTGCCAGTGCCCCAACTTTGAACCTCCATAATATTATGTTTGATTACTGCCCACCAGTCAACAAACGAACCTCGGAACAAAAGTGTTATTTTTTCTTACTAACCTTTGATATGAATAATTATTACTATTTTCTATAAAAGAAACAGCGATTGGCAAGAGTTATTCTTCGTTTGATCTCAGCACTGGTATCGTTCGCTGAGTTTATAGCTGAGCCTAGGTAGACAAAGTTTCTGACCACCTCAAAACTATAACTGTCTATAGTGACGTTCTGACCGAAACATCGGTGTTGGGTGTCCTTTCTTGTTGACAGCATATATTTGATCTTGCTTTCATTTACCGTTAAACCCATCTTATTGGCTTCTTCCTCAATGCTCACGAAAGCAGTATTGACATCATGCTTTGTTCGTCCAATTATATCAATATCGTTGGCGTAAGCGAGTAGTTGGACGGACTTTTGAAAAATTGTGCCTCTAGTGTTGTTGTGAGTGAGAGTTTTGCACAATTCTTTCAAGAGCAGTGTTGAAGAAGTCGCATGACAGCGCGTCACCTTGCCTAAAACCTTTGTTGACATCAAAGGTAGTGGTGAGGTCTTTGCCGATCTTGACAAATGGCTTCAGGCGTTCACAAAGCACGGCAGAGAAGACCTTGTACGTGATGTTAAGAAGACTGATTCCTCTGTAGTTGTGCAGACCAGAGGATCACCTTTCTTGAGGATTGAGCAAACAATGCTGAGATTCCATTCATCGAGCATGCTTTTCTCCGACCATATTTTGCAGATGAGCTGGTGCATACTCCTAACCCATTCATCGCCAGCCGCTTTGAATAGCACGGCCGCGAGGCAATCAACTCCAGCAGCTTAATTGGACTTAAGTTTAGTTATAGCTATCTTCACTTCGTCGAAAACGGGTGGACGGAATTGTTGGCCTACGTCGTCTACGTTGAATGGTGCAATCTGCAGGCAGCGGGATTCAGTTCATCATCGCCGTAATATAATTTGCAGAAATGATTTTTCCATATCCTCAGCACCGACTATGATTCTACCACGATGTTCCCCTGTTCTTCTTGCAGGCTTCGGTTCGGCCCTTGTAACCCTGGGAGGTTCTTTTTATCTTTAGGTAAAACTTCCAAACTTCATTCCTGCAATGGTATCCCTTTAACTCCTCGATCGCACGCTTCTCATGCTCCTTTTTTTTCCTTCTGAGAAGACGGTGTTCCTCTCGCCTCTTCTGCTCGTAGAGCTCGTGAGCAGCTCTGGTTCTTCTATGCAGCGCTGCTTTGTATGCCTGTCGTTTGGCTCCATGTAATCGCCAGCACTCTTCGTTGAACCAGGGGTGGTCAATCTGGTTGGTGGTTGATTGTCCAGGAATTCACCATGTCCCCTTATGTATATCGAGACGTTTCGCTCCGCAGCAAAGTTGATTAGCCTGAGTCCGTTATCGGAGGTGGTGTCGTGAAGGCTATATTTTCCGATTGTGCCACCAAAGACGTCTTCTCTTCCAAGCTTAGCATTAAAATCACCCAAGACAATCTTTATGTCATAGCTAGGGCATTGCTCGTATGTCTTGTCCAGGAGCTTGTAGAATTCTTCCTTGGTGTCGTCATCTTTCTCCTCTGTGGGGGCATGCCTTGATGCGAATTGTCGACGAATCCACAACCAAAAAGACGCTGCCCTTGTTGTCGGTAGCAGTCGCCGTAGTAGACGTCGTAGTCCTTCAAGTTTCTTTTACCTGGCCCATCCCATCGCATTTTTTGGTTGGCGGTGATATCTGCTTTGTAGCAGTCTAGGGTCTCCGCTAAAAGTTCGGCTGCACGCGGTCTTAAGAGAGACAGAACTTTCCACGTGCAGATCCGAAGTTTGTTGTCCTTATTTCGTTTGCCAGGTTCGTCAACAGTAAATCCGTCCGTATCCGAGGCTTGCTGTTGCTTTGCAACTAAATATCTTTACATGGCCGGGAAGTCACCCGACAGCACGACCCCAAAACCTGGAGGACCAGATCCTTAGTATGACTCCAAGGGCGGGGAGCCGGATTAACCACTCCTTATAGACCTGAGCTCCGAATATGTCGTAGTAGCCCGTATAAGGTGTTCACTAAGTAGTTCAACCTGACTGGAACTGCAGACGCCATTGTTGATTCCATCTGGGGAATTCTTCTGCTGCCACCTTGATGAAAGGAGAAGTGCCTTAGTGGAAACACTCACACTTACATTTAACCCAAAGTATATTTAAATAAAATTGGTCGTGGAGACGATGTTTTAAGAACTGCAAGAACTACAATAAAATATTGGATTTTTAAACCCTCCGTGGTAGGAAAAATTGTAAAAAGGTATTGAATACAGAAAAGAACAAACCAGTTTCTAATTAATTTTACGCCGCACCGGTTAAATGGTTTGGAAATTTGATATTTCAAATAAGAAAATTTTGTTTGTATTGATCCTTTTTAAAAGTAAATATCATATTCATTTATCATTCATGCATTTGAAAAATTGGTGCTAAGTAGCTAAAGAAGATGATCCTGTACTAACAAGTATTATCAACAACCCTAAGTATAGAAAACTTTACAAAACAAGCAACCGCGTTCATATTGGTAGCTTAAATTAAACTTAGGTTAGTTTTGCGTGCTGGCGCATCATTGTTAAAATGTTCTCCAAGATGCGAGAAGAGTTCATATTAGCAACATATTCCATAATGCCCGATCTTTTTTCTATAAATTTGTATTATAAATAAAAACGTTCTTATAAATACAAAGTACCTAAAGACAGTCATTATAGAAAAACTTGCTTTGAACTACAAAATGTTGATCAGTTAATACTTAAAGAAAGTATTATGCAAACAAGAATAAAAATATTGTATCCAAATCTTTTAGAAACCAATCCTGAGAGTCCCGGGATTGGAGCATTGTAATCCCGGGATTTTTGGGATCAAAAAATGTATTAGGATCCCGGGACTGCAATCTCTAGTCAAAGGGCTTTGTCACATGCGATTCGTAGTCAAATCAGTTCATCTTTCATGAATTTATTTTGTAATTCTTATGGACTAACTTACGGCTGAGGCCGAAGTACAAGTATCAACTATCTGCCTAAAACGCTTTCCACTAAATTCGAGAAAGTAAAAAAAATAAGGCGAATAAATATTCTGAATTCGGGATTCAAATTTGGAAATCCCGAAATCCCAGGATTGAAAAAACATCTCGGGACTGCAAACTCCAATTTCAAAAATTGCTATGGTCTTTCATTTTGTATAACCAACGAACATATGACATTTAATAATTGTCGGTTCAATGTAAAATGTTTGTACTTATTATTTATAGCACAAAGTGATAGGCCTTTAATTATTAACTTTGCGAAACCACAAAATTTAGATGTGGTTTAAATTTAATAAAATCAAATATAAGATTTTGTTTCACTCTAACACCCCGACTCCACAGGAGATAATTTCTCTCCAACTAAATATCAGATATTTATATCTAACATTGTCTTCTGTCTGCGCTGGGCAAATCATGTTATGCGATTTCAAATCACGGAACCGAAAATTACACTAAATAACAAACAAAAATTTAAATGCCACACCCAAATGCATAGATTAACATCAACACTGGTATAAGGAAACAAGATAATGAGACAAAAAAAGAAATTTCTAGTCACAAAGCAAAAATATCTCCATCTGTCAAAACTCATGTCGGAGATCTCTGTCAAGATATAATCTCTGACATCCCAACAAGAGATGAAACGGAGTGACTCCATTGGATATTTCATGTCAAGATAAGCATTCTGATAGAAATTATCTCCTGTGGGGTGTTGAATAAACATTTTTGAACTCATCCAATGGATCGCATCTAATCGAACGCATCTATTCTTTCATTTTTAATTCCAAACATATATGTATATCTATCTCTTTTGTATCTGTCTCTTTTATACAATTCAAAACCTTTTTCTTGCAACGTTTCTTTGTCGCGTGCATAAATTTCTATCCACTGAATAAAATACTTTTTGTTGTAAACTTTTTCTTTTATTTCAACACGTTATCAGCACGAGTTGATTGTTGCGAACTCTGCTGAAAAGGCTTTACTTCACCACGATGGACAAAAGTATAAATTTGCATAAACTTAATGGAAGAGATTACTCTCTGTGGAAGTTTCAGGTATTGGTTTATCTTCGTACCAATGATTTGGAAGACGTTCTCGATGAAACCAATATGCCAACGGAAGAGTTGGAACTTGCTGCTTGGATTCAGAAAGACAAGAAGGCACAGCTAATAATCACTTCGTCGATGGATTTTAACCAGCTGAAATTCTTGGTGACAAGTGGATCTGCGGCCAAAATGTGGACCAATTTTTCTTCCATCTATGAGCAGAGATCTGGAGTCTCACTCAGTGCACTCCAACAAAAGTTCTATGAATATCGAAAATCGGAAGACGACAACATGGCCAGTCACATATCACACAAAGAACAAATGGCCAAACAGCTCGAGGAACTGGGTGCTCCGATGGCAGAATCTGCAATAGTTACAAAAATTATCTGCCGTCTTCCAACACCGTACAAGCATTTTAGATCAGCATGGGATTCCGTGGCTCAATCGGAACAAACGCTCCAAAACTTGACCCAGTGCCTGATGAAAGAGGAGATGCTTCTAACTGAAAAACCAGACAATAATTATCCAACAGACCAGGCATTGTTTCATCATAACAAGAAAAAGTCGTCCGTAGCAGATAAGAAGAAGAATTCAACCTGTGGTTTCTGCAAGAAACGCAGGTATTGGTGGAAGGAATACCGCACTCGACTGACACAACAAAAAGACAACAAACAAGGGACATCGTCGGCGTTAATGGCTCACTTCACAGACAGAAAGAGTACATGCTGCTACATTGACTCTGGAGCATCGAGCCACATGTGTTTCCAAAGAAGTGCGTTCAGTTGTTTCCAAGCCGTTGATGAAAATCAATATCCAATTTGTTTAGGAAACATGGAAACGGTGTATGCACAGGGAATCGGCGATGTGAAAATCAAATCAGATGTCTCTGGTAAGATGCAGTTTCACACACTTACTAATGTATTTTTTGTTCCTAGTATTGGGTTCAACTTATTCAGCGTCAGCTCAGCTGACATGCATGGTACTACTACCAGTTTCAAGAATGGTCGTGCGGAAGTTAAAAGAAATGGACAGACACTTCTAGTTGGACAACGTTGTGAATCTTCTCGACTGTATAGGCTTTGTCTGAGTATTGTTTTGCCAGATATTGCGAATGTTTCAGTCAGTCCCAGCATTGAAAGATGGCACAAGCGCCTTGGACATCTGAGCGTCGACACAATCAAGAAATCGGATCTCAACAAACAACTCTCTATAGGCGAATCAGAAAAATTCTTCTGCAAGGGATGTGCTTTGGGAAAATCTACGACAGAGTTTTGTGAAAGATGAAAAATCAAGAAAGAAGCAACCCGGCGAGTTGGTCCATGCTGATCTTTGCGGACCAATGCAGATTCCTTCTTTAGGAGGTTCTAAGTATTTCTTGCTCATTAAAGATGATTTTTCAAACTACACACAGGTCTATTTCTTGCAAGAGAAATCTGATACTGCATCCAAGTTTGACGAGTTCCTTACCAAAGCACGGGCTAGCTCCATCTCTGTGAAAGCGGTAAGAACAGACAATGGTTCTGAGTTTGTGTGCAGGGCGTTCAAAGGTATTTTGACAAAGCATTGCGTTCATCATGAGTTATCAACACCGTACACTCCGGAACAGAACGGATTTATTGAAAGGCAAAACCGTACAGTAAAGGAAACTGCTCTCTCGATGATCTATGATTGTGGAGCCCCACAGTTGCTCTGGGCTGAAGCTGTCAATGCAGCAGTGCAGATTCGAAATATTTGCCCCGTTCGATCAAACAATTGGAAATCGCCTTTTGAGTTAAGGAAGGATATACCACCTAGCTACGAGACTCTTTACACTTTTGGATGTAGTGCGTTCTATCATATTCCGAAAGAACATCGTAAGGGATTGGATGCAAAGAGTAAGCATGCTGCTTTCGTGGGCTATAATTATGAAACCAAAGGCTACAGACTATACAATGGATCGAAAATAGTAATAACTCGAGATATTCGATTCGACGAAGACAAATCATTTTTTGAATCTGCAAATACCTGTTTAAATGAGAAATTAAGTCTGTGTGTACTACCTTTTAGCATTTTTGAGTCTGAACCAGTACAACGTCCTCAAAAAAATCAACCTAACGAAGACCAAATGAAACAGTGTGATGGTGAATCTACATTTTCGATGGAGGATGAAGATGATCCTCAAGATGTTACCCTTACAAATGATACCATCACAACCCCGGAATATGAATATAGTACAGATGAACGTTACCCATTGAGGAATAGAATTACAACAAATATGTGTGCTATATCTGCAGCCGAAGGAAGTCCAACTTATGGCGAGGCTATGTCGGGTAGCGAGAAATCTCAATGGCTAAGGGCTCTGACTGAAGAGTTAGAATCACTTGGAGAATCTGACACATATGAAGTACTTGAACGTCAAGACTGGATGAAGCCGATTAAAAGTAAATGGATTCTCAAACGGAAAATAGATGCTGATGGTTTACCAAGTCGCTACAATGCAAGATTGGTTGTGCAAGGGTGCTCGCAGAAACCCGGAATCGACTACAAGGAAACATTCGCTCCAGTGGTAAGATTTGATTCTTTACGAATTTTATTCTCGATTGCAGCTCACAAGCAACTTCATATGCGCCAATTTGATATACAAACTGCTTTCTTATATGGTGAATTACAAGACCAAATTTATATGACGCCACCGCCAGATATAGAACATCATAATAAAATCTGGAAGTTGAAAAAGAGTTTATATGGCCTTAAGCAGGCTCCACGAGTTTGGAACACAAAATTTAAAGAAACTCTAAACAGGTTTAACCTTCAACAGTGCCAAGCGGACCCATGTGTTTATTTGATGAATAGTACCGAGATTTTGATTCTTGCACTCTATGTTGATGATGGCCTTGTATTCTCATCGAATAAAAACACTTTGGATAGTCTTATGCAACATTTAAAAATTTATTACAAAGTCAAAGAGTTTGAAGCTTCATATTTTCTCGGACTTCATATCATCTCTACGGAATCAAAAATCATCATAAACCAGAAGCAATACTGCGAACGAGCCTTGAGAAGTTTCAACATGGATTCTTCATCACCTGTAAGTACACCTGCTGATCCGAACATCAAGTTTGAAGCTACAAAAGAAGACAACATATCAATATTTCCATTTCGAGAAGCCATTGGAAGTTTGATGTACCTCGCTGTTGCCACTCGTCCAGATATTGTTTATGCGGTGAATATTCTGAGCCAATACCTGGACAAACCATCTGCTGCACACGTAACTGGTGTCAAAAGAATCTTCAAATATCTCAAAGGAACAATGGATTATGGAATCGAATACTCCAAAGTTGGTGAATTTGCGGAGTTGACTGGATATTGTGATTCTGACTTCGCCGGTGATGTGGACACACGGCGATCCCGGACTGGACATGTTTTCATGTTGAATGGGTCGTGTGTAACCTGGAGTAGTGAAAAACAGAAAACCGTCTCTTTATCATCCACTGAGGCTGAATATATATTAGCTTGCTCTGCAGCAAAGGAAGCGATGTGGTTGCGAACTTTTCTGAGGGAGCTTGGTATTCTCGAGCAAAGCAGTGGTGCAACAACAATATTTTGTGACAACTTGAGCAGCATCAAATTGGTTTAGAATCCCGAGTTCCATAAGAGAACCAAGCATATTTCCATCAAGCATCACTTCATACGCCAGCTGCAAAATGAAAATCACATAGACATCAAATATATATCTACAAAGGAGCAGAAAGCAGACGTTCTCACGAAAGCATTACCAGGTCCAACCTTTTCTAAACTTCGATCTTCTCTTGGAATTAAACAACTTTTGATGTGTTCACAATGAGGGAAGGTGTTGAATAAACATTTTTGAACTCATCCAATGGATCGCATCTAATCGAACGCATCTATTCTTTCATTTTTAATTCCAAACATACATGTATATTTATCTCTTTTGTATCTGTCTCTTTTATACAATTCAAAATCTTTTTCTTGCAACGTTTCTTTGTCGCGTGCATAAATTTCTATCCACTGAATAAAATACTTTTTGTTGTAAACTTTTTCTTTTATTTCAACACGTTATCAGCACGAATTGATTGTTGCGAACTCTGCTGAAAAGGCTTTACTTCACCACGATGGACAAAAGTATAAATTTGCATAAACTTAATGGAAGAGATTACTCTCTGTGGAAGTTTCAGGTATTGGTTTATCTTCGTACCAATGATTTGGAAGACGTTCTCGATGAATCCAATATGCCAACGGAAGAGTTGGAACTTGCTGCTTGGATTCAGAAAGACAAGAAGGCACAGCTAATAATCACTTCGTCGATGGATTTTAACCAGCTGAAATTCTTGGTGACAAGTTGATCTGCGGCCAAAATGTGGACCAATTTTTCTTCCATCTATGAGCAGAGATCTGGAGTCTCACTCAGTGCACTCCAACAAAAGTTCTATGAATATCGAAAATCGGAAGACGACAACATGGCCAGTCACATATCACACAAAGAACAAATGGCCAAACAGCTCGAGGAACTGGGTGCTCCGATGGCAGAATCTGCAATAGTTACAAAAGTTATCTGCCGTCTTCCAACACCGTACAAGTATTTTAGATCAGCATGGGATTCCGTGGCTCAATCGGAACAAACGCTCCAAAACTTGACCCAGTGCCTGATGAAAGAGGAGATGCTTCTAACTGAAAAACCAGACAATAATTATCCAACAGACCAGGCATTGTTTCATCATAACAAGAAAAAGTCGTCCGTAGCAGATAAGAAGAAGAATTCAACCTGTGGTTTCTGCAAGAAACGCGGGTATTGGTGGAAGGAATACCGCACTCGACTGACACAACAAAAAGACAACAAACAAGGGACATCGTCGGCGTTAATGGCTCACTTCACAGACAGAAAGAGTACATGCTGGTACATTGACTCTGGAGCATCGAGCCACATGTGTTTCCAAAGAAGTGCGTTCAGTTGTTTCCAAGCCGTTGATGAAAATCAATATCCAATTTGTTTAGGAAACATGGAAACGGTGTATGCACAGGGAATCGGCGATGTGAAAATCAAATCAGATGTCTCTGGTAAGATGCAGTTTCACACACTTACTAATGTATTTTTTGTTCCTAGTATTGGGTTCAACTTATTCAGCGTCAGCTCAGCTGACATGCATGGTGCTACTACCAGTTTCAAGAATGGTCGTGCGGAAGTTAAAAGAAATGGACAGACACTTCTAGTTGGACAACGTTGTGAATCTTCTCGACTGTATAGGCTTTGTCTGAGTATTGTTTTGCCAGATATTGCGAATGTTTCAGTCAGTCCCAGCATTGAAAGATGGCACAAGCGCCTTGGACATCTGAGCGTCGACACAATCAAGAAATCGGATCTCAACAAACAACTCTCTATAGGCGAATCAGAAAAATTTCTGCAAGGGATGTGCTTTGGGAAAATCTACGACAGAGTTTTGTGAAAGATGAAAAATCAAGAAAGAAGCAACCCGGTGAGTTGGTCCATGCTGATCTTTGCGGACCAATGCAGATTCCTTCTTTAGGAGGTTCTAAGTATTTCTTGCTCATTAAAGATGATTTTTCAAACTACACACAGGTCTATTTCTTGCAAGAGAAATCTGATACTGCATCCAAGTTTGACGAGTTCCTTACCAAAGCACGGGCTAGCTCCATCTCTGTGAAAGCGGTAAGAACAGACAATGGTTCTGAGTTTGTGTGCAGGGCGTTCAAAGGTATTTTGACAAAGCATTGCGTTCATCATGAGTTATCAACACCGTACACTCCGGAACAGAACGGATTTATTGAAAGGCAAAACCGTACAGTAAAGGAAACTGCTCTCTCGATGATCTATGATTGTGGAGCCCCACAGTTGCTCTGGGCTGAAGCTGTCAATGCAGCAGTGTAGATTCGACTCTTTACACTTTTGGATGTAGTGCGTTCTATCATATTCCGAAAGAACATCGTAAAGGAATGGATGCAAAGAGTAAGCATGCTGCTTTCGTGGGCTATAATTATGAAACCAAAGGCTACAGACTATACAATGGATCGAAAATAGTAATAACTCGAGATATTCGATTCGACGAAGACAAATCATTTTTTGAATCTGCAAATACCTGTTTAAATGAGAAATTAAGTCTGTGTGTACTACCTTTTAGCATTTTTGAGTCTGAACCAGTACAACGTCCTCAAAAAAATCAACCTAACCAAGACCAAATGAAACAGTGTGATGGTGAATCTACATTTTCGATGGAGGATGAAGATGATCCTCAAGATGTTACCCTTACAAATGATACCACCACAACCCCGGAATATGAATACAGTACAGATGAACGTTACCCATTGAGGAATAGAATTACAACAAATATGTGTGCTATATCTGCAGCCGAAGGAAGTCCAACTTATGGCGAGGCTATGTCGGGTAGCGAGAAATCTCAATGGCTAAGGGCTCTGACTGAAGAGTTAGAATCACTTGGAGAATCTGACACATATGAAGTACTTGAACGTCAAGACTGGATGAAGCCGATTAAAAGTAAATGGATTCTCAAACGGAAAATAGATGCTGATGGTTTACCAAGTCACTACAATGCAAGATTGGTTGTGCAAGGGTGCTCGCAGAAACCCGGAATCGACTACAAGGAAACATTCGCTCCAGTGGTAAGATTTGATTCTTTACGAATTTTATTCTCGATTGCAGCTCGCAAGCAACTTCATATGCGCCAATTTGATATACAAACTGCTTTCTTATATGGTGAATTACAAGACCAAATTTATATGACGCCACCGCCAGATATAGAACATCATAATAAAATCTGGAAGTTGAAAAAGAGTTTATATGGCCTTAAGCAGGCTCCACGAGTTTTACAAAAAATTTAAAGAAACTCTAAACAGGTTTAACCTTCAACAGTGCCAAGCGGACCCATGTGTTTATTTGATGAATAGTACCGAGATTTTGATTCTTGCACTCTATGTTGATGATGGCCTTGTATTCTCATCGAATAAAAACACTTTGGATAGTCTGATGCAACATTTAAAAATTTATTACAAAGTCAAAGAGTTTGAAGCTTCATATTTTCTCGGACTTCATATCATCTCTACGGAATCAAAAATCATCATAAACCAGAAGCAATACTGCGAACGAGTCTTGAGAAGTTTCAACATGGATTCTTCATCACCTGTAAGTACACCTGCTGATCCGAACATCAAGTTTGAAGCTACAAAAGAAGACAACATATCAATATTTCCATTTCGAGAAGCCATTGGAAGTTTGATGTACCTCGCTGTTGCCACTCGTCCAGATATTGTTTATGCGGTGAATATTCTGAGCCAATACCTGGACAAACCATCTGCTGCACACGTAACTGGTGTCAAAAGAATCTTCAAATATCTCAAAGGAACAATGGATTATGGAATCGAATACTCCAAAGTTGGTGAATTTGCGGAGTTGACTGGATATTGTGATTCTGACTTCGCCGGTGATGTGGACACACGGCGATCCCGGACTGGACATGTTTTCATGTTGAATGGGTCGTGTGTAACCTGGAGTAGTGAAAAACAGAAAACCGTCTCTTTATCATCCACTGAGGCTGAATATATATTAGCTTGCTCTGCAGCAAAGGAAGCGATGTGGTTGCGAACTTTTCTGAGGGAGCTTGGTATTCTCGAGCAAAGCAGTGGTGCAACAACAATATTTTGTGACAACTTGAGCAGCATCAAATGGGTTTAGAATCCCGAGTTCCATAAGAGAACCAAGCATATTTCCATCAAGCATCACTTCATACGCCAGCTGCAAAATGAAAATCACATAGACATCAAATATATATCTACAAAGGAGCAGAAAGCAGACGTTCTCACGAAAGCATTACCAGGTCCAACCTTTTCTAAACTTCGATCTTCTCTTGGAATTAAACAACTTTTGATGTGTTCACAATGAGGGAAGGTGTTGAATAAACATTTTTGAACTCATCCAATGAATCGCATCTAATCGAACGCATCTATTCTTTCATTTTTAATTCCAGATATACATGTATATCTATCTCTTTTGTATCTGTCTCTTTTATACAATTCAAAAACGTTTTCTTGCAACGTTTTTTTTTGTCGCGTGCATAAATTTCTATCCACTGAATAAAATACTTTTTGTTGTAAACTTTTTCTTTTAATTTAACATGGAGTCGGGATGATACATTGAACAAAAAAAAGACTGGAAAACTATGCACCAAGCACCAAATTCTTTCAGTTCGCTTCCACCATTTTGATTTTGAATACACGCCCACTTACGAAAGAGCGGTCGGAGAGCATGATACAAGTAAACAAATAACGCCGTGCTGTTTTTTTTTGTTTCGGTCTGCGCTTCTACGCCATAGACGCACAATTTTCCTGATATTTTTGTTCTTTTATAATAAAAATGTGTGTCCTGAAAAAAACCAGTGCATTTTTTTAAAGAAATGATATTTCATATTTAATTAATAAATTTTAGCCAAAACATTTTTGTTTTATTAATCTTGGAAAAAATATTTGTGTGCGTCGATGACGTCATTTTGTGTGAATGATGCACAATGCGCTATCTTAAGGCCACTACACGATTATAGAAGTCATATGACTTCGCGTATGACCTGTCAAAAAATTCATACCATATCGTCTGAACACACTCATATATCTCATATGACTTCTCAAAAGCAAAAAGCTTATGACTTTTTTGACATTAGAACTGCAGCTAACTCCATTTAAGTAGTCAAATGAGATTTTTTATTTTCATGGAAACTAGTGAATTCAGAGTATTGAAAATAAAAATATTTGTACAAAAAATTTATTTTGAATGAAAACAACAATGGATAATTCATAAAAATAGTTTTGCTCCCCAAAAATGTATTTGTTTATGGCTTTTTTTCTTTTATTTTGGTTTTGACAGAAACGTGAAATGATCATCGTTTTTTGACGCAGAAAGCGTCATGACAAATAATATGTAACCGTCCTGTTTGTTGAAAATTTGTTTTCATCAACGCCAGTCAACTTACTTGCTAAGGCTTTTGACGTTTACAAACATGCTCTCTGCCTTTTCAATAATCATCAACTCGATTTTTGTACTGCTCACTTGCACCGTAGATGATGTATTCAAATTCGTGACTTTAGCGAACTTGACTATTGAACACAATACTAGCGCGGTAAAATTTGTATTTGCATTTTTTAAGAGAAGACTTTTGCAGTTTCTGTTAACGAATATTCCGCAAACACATTTCATGGCACCATTCATGGAACATGGCGAGCCATTCGCAGTACGGCATGGCCCCATTCATAGGAAGGCACCTGGGGCATTTGCTCCAGTGCCTCACCCTTACACACAGCCCTGTCATACACCGTAAGAACATTTTTTGACTGAGATCTGATCTGCGGCCAATATTTCACATGTTCACTTTCAGGCTTCAATAAAAACAAATTGTGGAAGCTAAGAATTTTTGTCTCCAATAAAAGAGTGGTTCTAACTAGCACAATTTTTGATTGATAAATGAGAAAATTATCTCCTCATTATTATCCTCTTATCAGATTAAAAAAAAATTAATGCAAACTGTCGCTTAAAACTATCTTCAAACGTAAGATATTAAGAAAAATATTATAAAATATTAATATTAAGTAAAATATTAAGATTAACATCTCCAAAACCTACATATTTTTTAGCGTGCACAAAAAATCCATACGAAATATTTTTGGTACACAACCACAAGATCATATTAAAATTCGGGAGTGGATCAAAATTTTGTTTCCTAAACTCAGCTTTGTGTTTTACACAGAAAATAATAAGGGTATTCATGCAACGTCGTAAGTTGTTAACAATGACGTTTGGATAAGTTTAACCAGTTTGGTTAATTTTGCGAACAAAATCCCTTGATTACTTTAACAAAATTGTGTGAATCATTTCCCATACAAAATTTGACAGTTCATTAACCAAAAGATAAATTTAACAAATTTGTAAACTTACTCGTATCTACGGTTTTACGAAGTTGCATTAATACCCTTAATTTAAAATGTTTAAGCTTTGTCAGCAAATAATAATACAGTAGACGCTCGATTTAGTAAATCTAAGAAAATTAACTATATTGAACACATAAAATTATATATAAAAACAAATTTTTTTTTACAAAAATATCCCGAAAGAATTTAACATTGCTTAAGGACACTAAACAAGTGTTTCTTTTTTTTAAACCTCATTGAAAGCTTGCGAAAAAGTAAACAATCTCGAAAGAGTGAACAGGCTGGTTTTATTACCTCACTATATCGAGCGTCTACTGTATTTTATTTTAAGATGATTAAAAGGTAATTGAAAAAAGAAGAAAAATTACGCCCTTTTTACAATTTCCAAACTTCTCTTTATTTTGTCAAAATAATGTAAACGGAAAGTTTTGCAAAACGAATTTTGACCTTGCTAAAATATCGACCCCAACTCTTTATAATTAAAAAAAAATGGTAACATTTGTGGGACCAGCAGAAATAAGAAAAAAAGTACAAAAAGCGAAAAAAATGGAAACCGTGGATCAGTCTTTTAATTAATAAATTTATAAGAACTGAATTGGGTTTTTGTTTTGGTGCGACCCCAATTAGAAAATACAACCAAGAATAGTATAAGCCATATCAAAATGTGGATGTACTTAGTTCAGAATGTCAAAACACTTCAATTGACTTTCCTACATCGAGTGAAGAACGAAGAAGACCGAAATTTTAGTTTAAAGAATAGGTTATTGCAGATGCTAAAAAGCTTAGTGTAGATGACATGCAAGCAGCGTGCTTGGCATCGTAGAATATGGAATCTTGCTGTGTCTCAGGCTGTGACCCTTCCGTGGATTAGGAGCTACACAAGTTAATAAAAATTGTATCTATCAGAAAGTGTTTCCCAAAAAAAGTTTTTGGCCTAGCGTCAAAATGTGGTCTTGAAATAAAATAGAAAAATTTTATTTCATCCAAGAGACTGTCAATTTTTTGGGTCACACAATTCAAAATGGAATCACTTGACGTCAAATCTGTGCAATATTTCCGAACACTTGGGCTAAGGAACGCACTTGTAATTTTTTGTCGCAGCGACAAAAAAAGTGATCACAGTTTAGTAGGAATTTGTGGTGTCTCATGTGCGTTCATTCACATTTAAACTTATGTAGGTATCCTATTTTTTGCGACAGAAAATCGCAACAGAAAATTACAAGTACGATTTCAATCGTGCGACTTTTCAGTTGCCAGGAATAAAACATATATAATAATTAACGCAGATGCTACCGAGAAATCACGATGATTAAAGCTAAGACGGCACTATTGTGATCTTCTGCCTTTGCGAGTAAGACCAGTAGGATTTCTTAGTATCATATTCTTTCATTTTCATTTAATCTCATGTGTTCTATTTTTTGCGACGTTTCTGGTTTCGATGTTGAAATCAAATTCAGAAGTATTTTTTCAAGAACTCTTGTTCTGACTCCAATTGAAAAGGCCATAACAACGCCCTAAGAGAGTTAAACTGGAGATAGCAAGCTAGAAGCCGACTTGCTTGGAAACGATTTTTATTGAAGATCAGATCCACATTGGACTGTGTTTACTGTTAACAGCTTTATGGACAAATTTAATTCAAAACTGTATGATTCATTTCGAAATGCACGCAACTCAAAGTGATGGAAATTTGGAAAGTGGTGGCTTCTCTTTTGAAGAAGGAAAATCTGTTTACAGATTTAAGACAAAATCTATTCAGAAACGGTAGGTATCTCGAATTATGCAAATTACCATACCATAGGAAAAATCAAATGCGAAGTAAGGACGTGTAAACATAAAAAAATATACCGTATGACTTGACTTGAAATGACAGCTCATATGAGAAATCATACAGAAAATATAATGACAGGTCATATGATTTATAACGGGTGATTTTTTAAGAGGTTTAGAACTTTAAAAAAAAAACACAAAAAATTCGAAAAAATGAATGAAATATTTATTTGAATCGATAGTTTGAACCTTGCAATTTAATGTTTAAAGATAATTTCATGCAAATGTTGACCGCGGCTGCGTCTCAGGTAGCCCATCCGCTGAGTCCAATTTTGGCATACTCTTTCACACATATCGGCCGGTATCTCACGAATGAATGCATGGCTTGTCCCTATAGACATTAGCCTTGACATACCCCCACAAAAAATAATCTAATGGTGTCAAATCGCACGATCTAGGCTGCCAATTGACCGGCCCGAAACGTGAAATTAACTGTTCACCAAACTCGCCTCGCAATTGCGCCATTGTTTCGCGTGCTGTGTGGCATGTGGCACCGTCTTGTTGAAACCACATATCATGCAAGTCAAGAACTTCCATTTCGGGCAAAAAAAAGTTTGTTATCATCGCTCGGTAGCGTTCACCATTGACAGTAACGCTGCGATTCGCATCATCTTTGAAGAAATATGGCCCAATAATGCCGCTGGCCCATAAACCGCACCAAACAGTGGCTTTTTCGGGATGCATTGGTAGCTGTTGCAATACTTCTGGCTGATCTTCACTCCAAATGCGGCAGTTATGCTTATTTACGTACCCATTCAACCAAAAATGAGCCTCATCGCCGAACACAATTTTTCGATAAAAAAGCGGATCCTCGGCCAGCTTTCCAAGAGCCCATTCACCAAAAATTCGGCGTTGTGGTAGGTCGGCTGGCTTTAGTTCTTGCACCAGCTGTATCTTAAAAGGCTTTACGCCCAAATCCTTCCGCAAAATTTTCCACGTAGTGCTGTAACAAAGGCCTAACTGCTGGGAACGGCGCCGAATCGACATTTCGCGGTCTTCTGTCACACTAGCTGATACGGCCGCAATATTTTCTTCACTACGCACAGTACGTAAACGTGTTGGTGGTTTAATGTCCAACAAAGTAAATTTGGTGCGAAATTTGGTCACAATCTTCCGAATAGACTGCTCAGAAGGTCGAGAATGCCGACCATAAAATGGAAGCAGTGCGCGATGAACATTTCGAACCGAGCACGAATTTTGATAGTAAAATTCAATAATTTGCAAGCGTTGTTCATTTGTAAGACGATCCATGGTTAAATTGCAAACCAAACTGAAGCTGTTTGACAGTGACACAAGGTACTAAACACACGTCAGCTGTCAAAACCAGTGTTGCCAAAACCAAACCAGCTAAAAAATCACCCTATATTATCGTGTAAAGTGGCCTTTATTTAGTTGTATCATGGTCGGTAAGCACTCTCCCGCCAGATGGGAGAAGTTAACGAAAACTAAACGAAGAGTACGACTTCGCAATTATGTGCACGTCATATGAATTTTTTTTGTTTTCGCCCGGTTTTCTTCGACTACTACGTTGGCTTCCGCCTATTCTTGTTCTACCTTAACTCTGAATTAATATTGTTGTTATATTTGACATGTGATATGCTTTGTTTTGTTGTCGTTTTTTTCAGATAGAATTATTTTGACATGCATAAAAACACAACTAATACATTCATTTAATGAATTTGCTTAAGTATGTACCTAGTTAAAAAAAATTGAACACTTTCTAAAAATATATTCAAAATTTAATCTGTGATTCATAAATTTTAATTCACCAAATCGGTGAATTGAAACTGGATTAATTTAGGTTAAATGATGGTTAAGTTCAAGTAAGTGATAGTGAAGAATCAGGGCTAGTTTGTTCACATTGGGTTAAATTTGAAGTAAGTCCCAGGCTTAAATGGATCCAACTTTCCAATATGGGCGAACTAGCGATTTCTATAATTAACAACTCAATTTAATTGAAACGGCAAACCATTCGTCTACAATGCGTTTTAAAAAATTATATTTAGGAAAATATATTGATGGCGCAGTCGTACCTTTCAATAATATTCCATTAAAGTAGTGTATTTGCACAAAACAAGAATTATTAGAACACATCCCCTGAGTTGAATTCAAAAATGTCACGAAGTTTATGAATTCTTGAATTCAATGGAAAGTTGGCTGCCGGAAATTTTTGATAAAGTTAAAAATATTACTCAAAATTTCTGGTACAATTATTTTTTGTTACTATTTAATAAAAAATTAATTAAAAAATATAAAACAATTAATAACACAACGATGCAGAATGGCAGACCACTAAAATAAAAAAATTATATCAAACGAGTTTAGAACAAAATTGGTCTGACAAAAAAAATCAAACTCACCGCCTTAAAATGTTGTTGCAATTCCCATCTATTCATCGACACGGAGAAAGATTACAAAAACAACAGTGTAAGCAAATGGGTTTTGGAGGGTGAAACATACGAAGGTTTCCCATCTTTACATTAGGTGTGTTTTTTTTACTTGCCCAGATGAATCGGATAAAAAAACGAAGAAAGCGGCTTAGCGGCGCCATCACAGAAAAAAATGGAGTTTCCATACAAACTATCGATAACAAGTATGAAATCCGTGCCGGTAGCACAGTTTTTATCTGAGCTTAAGTTAAGTCCCGAAAATTCTCTGAGCTTAGCTAAGCCCGAAGGGGCTTAGTTGTTGTTGCATTTAACATGTAAATTGTTTAGACCCGACGTCGTTTTTTTTTGTTCAAGTCCAATCGGACAAGGAAAAAAACACACCTATTGTAAATATATGCTCTCAAAAGTTGTGATTTTACGGGGAGAATACGAAAAAGTCACAAAATGAGATTCACCAGTACTTGTGACTTGTGAGGTATCAGTGATGATGGGGAGAATAGAGCTAGAAAAAATCGTTTACTGTTGTCTTCAGCAGAAGAACCGCCATTTCTGAATGCCAATAGAACACTTTCACGTATACACGTTTACACGTATTCCGAACGCTTCTGATTGCCAATCGAAAAGGCTATCTGAATTCTAACAAGTTTTCGACTGGTTTTATATACATAAAACTTGTGTTTTACGAAAACATGATGTTACAAAAAATTTATGGTAAAACTAGTGTTTTCGTTTTTTCTCCAAAGCCGATATTTTCTCGAAAACCGCGTTTTGGCTACGGTGTGAAAAGGCTATAAGAAAATTGAAACGCAAATTGCATTTGGAAAGTTGCTGTCAAAATAAATCTTTTGGTTCGGGAAAAACACGAAATAGATTTTTAAATCTGAACTGAGATAAACCATTGGTGGAAATATAGCACTATGCCGGGCTTACACGAGTGACAAATTGTCATTAAAATGGCAAAATAATCGTAAAATCAAAACATCACTGACATGCATTTACACTAAGGCAGTTCTGATGTTCTGTCATTATACTGGCAAAGAATGAGCAAGTTCATTCTTTATTGTATACTGTCATTATTTGCAAAATGGTGTCACTGTGCATTTACATGGCTTCATTTTAATGACAATTTATATTGCCAGTTAGCGCTGTCATTTATTTCATGACGAATATTATGGCAAATTTTTAATTTATTTACATTAAGTCATAAGTGTCATAAAAATAGAAATTACGACAGTTTATCACTCGTCTAATTCCGGTCTTATGCTACGCTCACTGATCTCTATAATACATTGGATAGCGTATCGACATAAGAAAGTTGCTTCCATTTGAAGAATTGTTATATTATGAAGCTGGCCACTTTTTTGTATAACAATATAACTGTATAACAAGTTATACAAAATAATCCACAATGAAGGCGTCAAATTTCCGTTCGTTGTTCCCCCCAAATGTGTTTGCTAACATTATTGTGTTTGTAATTTTGTTTCATTCATAAATGGTTTAATGAAACGGAATTTCAAACGTAGAGTGTGACAAGGAGGTAAAATCATAAAAAAACACAGACTATGTAATTGCATTCTCCTTATCACACTTATCAGCTGTTTTGTTCAACTTGTTTGCAAAGTGAAATAACTAACTATTACCTATTTAAACACCTTTCTTATGAGATAATTCTAGTGCAATTGGAAAATAATAGCACAAAAAAAAAATGCACACAGTGAATAACTTAATGAAAAAAATAATAAAACAAACTCCCACAGAGTTTTTCCCTTTAATATGATTGGTCTGTTTCTCTTTCTTCAGGCTGACATCTTAGAAACACATTTTTTGTGTAAATGTAGACATCAAATTATGAATCCGACCACCAAATTGTCATCTTCAAATGGAAGCAAAAAACTGTTATACATTATAAGGCATACACTATCCAATGTATATAGAGATCAGTGGCTACGCTGCTCTCAATCGAATGCTCTAATGTGAAAATATTCCATTTGCAGGGTATACACGACATTAGATTTCACTGCGTAATGAAACCACTTATCTCTATAGGGTAAAAGGGTATTCAGGTTTTTTGCTTCCATTTGAAGATGACAATTGGCCAGTTTATATTTCTTGAGCGCTCAGTATTTTTCCTCAATTTTTTGACGGAGGAGAATAAAATATAAACAGTATTTCTCACATAGAAGTCAAAACAACTCTCTTTTTCTTTTCTTCTTATATAATTTACTGAGACAAAAAATAATTGAGTAAGCGAATCCAAAAAATTTCAGTCTCAGTTTTTAAGAGGAAAAGTGCGATATTTTTGAGAGGAATCCTGTTTATATTTCTGAGCGCTCTGAGTCCTCTGAGATCTCTGAAATATAAACTGGCCAAATTAGGTGGTCGGCTATAATTTGATGTCTACATTTACACAAAAAAACGTGTTTCCAAGATGTCAATCTGAAGAAAGAGAAACAGACCAATGATATGAAAGGGAAAAACTTTGTGGAGTTTGTTTTAGTATTTTTTTTTATTAATAACTTAATAACACTGTGTGTATTTTGCTTGTGCTATAATTTTCCAATGGCACTAGAATTATATCATTAGAAAGGTGTTTAAATAGGTTATAGTAAACATGAATATGGGAACCATTATTCCATTGTACCATTCATTATTTCAGTTAGCAAACAAGTTGAACAAAACAGCTGATAAGTGTGATAAGGAGAATGGAATTACATAGAATTTATGATTTTACTTCCTTGTCACACTCTTTACGTTTGTAACTCCTTTTCATTTATCCATTTGCGAAAGAAATAAAATTACAAACACAACAATGTTAGTAAACAGATTTTGGGGGAGAAACGAACGGAGATTTCACGTCTTCATAGTGGATTATTTTGTATAACTTGTTATACAATTATATTGTTATACAAAAAAGTGGTCAGATTCATAATATAACAATTCTTCAAATTCAATTCTTATATCGAAACGCTATCCAGTGTATTATAGAGATCAATGATTGAAACCAACTTAAACAGGGTCTAATCACTGATCTCTATAATAAGTCAATGGTCAAAACTTAATGAAAAAAAAAATATAAAATAAACTCCCACAAAAGTTTTTCCCTTTCATATCATTGGTCTGTTTCTCTTTCTTCAGATTGAAATTTTGGAAGCAGGTTTTTTTGTGTTAATGTAGACGTCGAATTATGAAGCCGACCACCTAATTGTCATCTTCAAATGGAAGCAAAAAAACTGTTATACATTATAAGGAATACACTATCCAGTGTATATAGAGATCAGTGGGTCTAATAGGGTGTTTTCATGGCGCATGTTGTTCAATGTAAACATCGATGTGCATGCATGCCCAGTATGTAAAAAGCCGAAGTCGATAAAAGAAAGAGTAAAAGGTTCTTTAATACAAAAAAGATTATGTATTCATTTTATTAATCAAAAATTGATTGTTGTCGAATGAAATCAATTCTATAAAGATGAAAATAATGAAGTAAAGAAAGTAACCAATACTAACAACTGAAAATAGATTGAAGTTTAGTGTGGGAATATTGTACTTCGAAATGACAGACACGAGCTGCGGATTAAAACATAATTCCTGATCTGTTGTGCTTATCACCTTTATGTGAAACAATTTATATTGAAAAAAAGCGTGAATAAACAAAAGAAATTTACTATAGTGATAAAAACACCGAGTTTTAAGGGAAGTATATGTCATGGAGTCA
Source organism: Dasysyrphus albostriatus (assembly GCA_946251815.1). Classification (NCBI taxonomy): domain Eukaryota; kingdom Metazoa; phylum Arthropoda; class Insecta; order Diptera; family Syrphidae; genus Dasysyrphus; species Dasysyrphus albostriatus. The sequence goes on from OX276335.1 coordinate 118,568,047, forward strand.
ATTGTGACCTTTTTCTGTTTCGGTTTTATTTTATAAAAATTATTACTCGAACAACAAAATAATACAAGTTTGTGGTTTTCATTATATTACCTACTCTTGAATCAAATGTTTTTTTCTAAGCTAACATTTTCAAAATTAAAAAAAGGCAGAGTTTAAAATCATCTAACCAAATTAAAAAGTGATAATATTCATGATGATTTCCTTATCAAATCAAACTGAAAAAAGGAATAATTTTTTTTTATTAAAAAACAATAATCGTGCCAAAAAAAATCCATATTTCTGACTTAGAAATATGAATTTTGACCAAACAAAATAATTTAAGCTGGTAAAGGTTAAGCTGGGATGTGTGGTTGATTGTTTTTCAATGAACGACAATTATGACGAAGATGGCAGCGTGTTATCCTAATTATCAATTGTCGATTTCTCAGGGATTTACAGCCACTGCTTCTGCAATATCCCAACAACAGCAATCCCAACAACAGCAATACCAACAACAGCAATCCCAACAACAGCAATCCCAGCAACAACATCGTCAGATGCCTCAGGCTTTGAAAAAAACACAAGAAACCGAAAATCAGCAAGAGCAGTCTTCATATGTTTCATCCGTAGCGGGAGCGTCATCAGCTGCAAATATAACTGAGGCGACTGCCTCAGCAAGTAATTCGATTGCCGTCGCCAAAAATGTCATTAACACACCAAAAAATTATTTCGTTCCATTGCATGTAGATTGTAGTGTGGAATATGAACTGCCAAAGCAACCAAAACCACTTGCAGGGCAGCGAATAGAACCACTTCTCATGATTCACCCATGTTACTTTCGTAAAATGGAGTCTCAACGCCGCAGCCCCTTCATTAACAATATGCCAAATTCCTCTCGAAATGGCGCTGCAATGTATGTGGGTGTAGCTCTAGTCTCACGAGGTTCAAACATTGAACCAGCAACTGCCTCCACATTATCATTGAAGAGAACTTCATTACGAAATCATCAACATCATTATAACGCTAGGCAAAACATGTCTTCTCATTATGACCCGATTAGTAACAGTGGTCAACAACAACGACTGCATACTCTTCAGCAGCATAAACTGCAAAACAACTTGTCGCTTATGCCCCAATCTCGATATCTGGAAGAAAGTGGAAAGTTTTTGGAGCATTCTCCAACATCAATCCGACGAACCATTTCTATTATTAACCGGACTAATCATCATCACATTCTTTATTCAAATCAACAAAAAAACATTCAAAGTGATCAGCAACAAGACCGCCTAGTACAAAATTCCTCCTCGTCATCCAAGTCAGCAGCCACACAATGGGAGCAATTGGCCGTAGATCAAAATTTAAATAAAATTTCTTCTGCTTCTATCAATACTCTTTGCGGGGCTGCGGAATGTTCCACGATAGCAAGCACAAAATTAGGAAAGCGTGATGCTATGATATCGGGAAGCGGTGGATATACGACCAACTCATCATCAAAAAGTAACAGCATCTCTTTGCGAATCCAAATGAATAAAAACGGTACCAACAACACTAGCTTCTCAGCTGGGAAAAATCATAATATAGCAGCTGCACCAAACAGAAGCAGTTATGGAATATCCACATGCCTAGTTGATAAAACGAAGCTGCCCTGGAGTCCTAAAACTAACACTACTCCATCATTGTTTGTGATTGATCAAAGCCCTATTGCAACAGTTCCTAGTAATTTTCAGGCCGGACCTGATACTACACCAACAACACCACTTCAAAACAAGTTCAGATCAATCAATGACAATAATGAAAGCATTAATAAAAACAATATTATAACTAGTAGGGAAAAGTTTCGGCAGTATTTAAAATCATTTCGGGGTCATCCTTATTTAACAGGAACATCATCACATTCAGATTCTACAGCATTAGCTTTATCATCCAAACCAGCAATGGTAGCTCGTGGGGATTTTCAAGTATTACCTCAGTATTTAACAGCTAAATCTGCTGTGGCTGCGGCGTCGACAGCAACTTCATTCCAACAACAAATGCAACAAGTTTCTTGCTATAATGTGTGATAAATAACAATAAATTCAAAATCATTCTGTTCGTCATGTCATGATGTATTATTATGAATTATCACAATTATTAGGAAATGATTAAAATTATTCAATAAATATAAAAAAAGAACTCCTAAGAATTATACAAACATATTAGTACGCAGTTTATAGTCTAGATATAACTATAATAAAATATATTAAAAAAGCTGTTGTTATAATAATAGTAAAAATATGAAATACTATTATAATTATAATATAATATAATTATTATTAGTAATTGTTTAAATAATAGCAAAATATGAAAATAGCAACTGTCATAATATATTCATAATTATAATAAAAAAATTATTTATGTTCATAATAACAATACATATTAAAGATGATAATTGATAATCATAATGAATAATAATGATAATCTAAATAATAAAATAGAAGAAACCTTAAGAAGAAAAATATACATAAATACAACAATAAAAGCAATTATAGTCGATTAAAGGGTATTAAACATTTGAATAAAAGAAACTTGAAACAGGTAAGCGCTTCATTCAATTTTTATTTGGTAGCCTGATGCACTAGGTTGTGCTCATAAAACAAAACTATTTAGTTTTCATAATTGGTCTAAAAATTTCATTATAGGATCCCAAAATGGGTGTTTGGTTAAAATTCAGTTTTTATTTTTCAACCCTGTCTGGGCAAAATTCTGTATAGGGTAGAGTTGCCTTATTTCGAACACTATTTGAAAAAAAGCTTATAATCTGTGTCATTTCTCTGATTTTCAACTTCTATAAACGCAGAATAACGCATATGTTATTGTCCTATTAACTAGTCGCATTTCATAATTAAGTTTTAATTGGGGCATATTCATAAATGTTGTTTCAACTGTGGCTAGCAAATTTGGAGTTTATCATACGGAAACTTGATCAGGTAAACTACAGATATGTGAAGCAACAGCTTAAACAACATCTATTAATATGCCCCATTGTAATTGTGAAAACTAATTTAGATAAATTAGATTTAATGCGAATTAAAGTTAATAAAAAGTGTAGTGTCATACGAGCTTTACTATTTATATAACTTTAAGTTCTTACTTAAAACTTAATAAGGGTATTTATGCAACTTCGTAAATTACAAATTGATTAAATGTATCTTTTGGGTAATGAACTGTCAAATTTTGTATGGGAAATGATTTACACAATTTGGTTAAACTTATCAATTTTATTGCGTAAAATTAACCAAACTGGTTAAACTTATCCAAACGTCATTGTGACTCTTACTCTGATGGATTTACCTAGTATTTAATCAAATGTATAAAAAAGGTCGTTCATGTAAACTTTGCGTAAACTTATCATTTTACACAATTTGCAATCTTACGACGTTGCATGAATAGCCTTAATAATTAATTTTAAATCGACGGTTCAAACAAAGGAAACCAAATTTATTAGAGTTGCCTGTTCGAACACTAGTGTTCGATTATAGGTAACTTTGTCAAAATTGTTTTTTTTTTCATTCAGGCAATAAATATAGAAAATTATTTTGTTTAACGATTTTGTGTTAAGATCATGAAGAAGAACGTTGGGTCCTGTATTCGAACACCTTTTTCTTCCAGTATTCGATTCAAGGAACGTGAGGTAATCGTTAGCTTCATTTGTTCGAAAAGTTTGTGAACTGCCATCCGTTTAACCTTTTTTTTATTTTGTTTTTAATAGAATTGAATATATAAAGATCAACATACACAATTTCTTCAATAAAACAGAGAAAATGACTCCTGTGCTTTTTTGTGTTGAAAATATGTGAATCGGTGATTGTTAAAACAACATATGTAAGTGACATTTTTTATTTCTTACAGGAGAGCCAAAAAAACTTATATTTTTGACAACGTGGCCGCATTGACAATTTTAACTTTAAAATCTGATTAGGGGTAGTTCTGCGAGTTGTAAACAGTTAAAAGTTTTAAAAAAAATCTTTTTAGTGAAGGAGATTTTCAAAAAACTAACTTTATTTTTTGTGTTGTTTTAACACCCAACGTCTTGTTGAGAGCCAAAACAACTCAAATACGTTATGTTGTTTTTACACTTAATTTACCACGTAAGTCTTAGCAAAATCAATTGAAAACGAATAAAATAACGCATTTTTAAGATTTCAGTATTTTATTAAAAAAAAAAAAAACAAAACAGAAACAGCTTAGTGCCCTATTACACGACGACTTAAGTGTCATGACTTTTTCGAAACTCAATGAGTGTGAAGGTGAGATCAGATGTTTTTTCTCGTTCGCACTCATTGAATTTCGAAAAAAGTCATGACTCTAGAGCCGTCGTGTAATAGGGCACTTAGAGAGAGAAATTCATTCAGGAAATAAAATATATAATCTATTCTATTCCAGCCAAAAGTAGTTTCATCGTCACATTCCAAGGGTACAGGGAAATAATTCCACGGGCATCGGCTCTACAGTTTAGGAGTTTATTCCATCAGAAGTAGGAATCTATTCCACTTTTCCAAGTGCAATTTATTCTCACCTGGTGAGGGAACTAACTACACCCGAAATTTTGTAGAATTTTTTCCCACCTAAAATTTGGAATTTGGGATATTATTGATTCATTGTTTTAACACTAAATGCTGATTTTGCGCTCGAATTTCTGTATGTTTCAGGTATAAATTTATGCTAGTTTTGCCCTCAACCTATAGCTCTATCTCTAAGCAGTGCAGAACCATAATACAAGTTTTGTTTTATTATTATCTGATGGAAATCTTCAAAAGACATTCGGCAAGAATCGGTACCGAGTAGTGTGGGACTCTTACCGAACTAAAACCACCGGTGAATCAGGACCAATATATGAAAGATCGACAAATGATTTTTCTTTCTTAATTTATAAATTGCATTGTGGGAAGTTAAGTTATAACACTTTCCCATAGCTTTTAGACCATCAGCTCATGAGGCTTGGTTCTTCTTAATCTCCGAACATTGTCTGGTACATTTAAGACGATCTCCATTTCGGAGTTGCTATGACTGCAGTCGATGATTGTGTGATACAACGTGTTTTTTATATACCAAGGGGCATTTATTATTCCGCGAAGGACCTCGCTTTGGAATTTTTGGATGGGTTCAGCATTTGTTTTCTTTGTACAGCCCCATAGTTGGATGCCATATGTCCAAACGGGTTTCAGTACTTGCTTATATAACATTAGCTTGTTCTGGATAAATAGGTCAGAGTTCTTTCCTAGTAACCAGTACATTTTTCTGTACTTCAAGTTTAGTTCGTCTTTTTTCTTTTTGATGTGCTCTTTCCATTTAAGCTTTGCATCCAAAGTCATTCCAAGGTATTTGGCAGTATTGGAGTAAGGTACTGTTGTACTGTTTATAAGAATTGGAACATTGTTTATTTTTTTGTTTGTAAAGTTTATATGCGTCGATTTTGTTTCATTTAGTTTGATTCGCCATTTTTGCGTCCAATCACTAACTTTATCGACTGCATTTTGCAGTTTTTGTATAGGCTTCGTAACGGATTTATCTAGCACCAATATTGCAGTATCATCAGCAAAGGTGACCATGATAGCGTTGATGTCCACTGGAATATCCCTTGTATATAACAGATACATGGTTGGTCCTAGGACACTTCTTTGTGGTACACCGGCTTCAATTTTCTTTAGTTCCGAGTAATTTTGGTCGTACCGTACTCTAAAGAGTCGGTTCGTAACGTAGGATTTCAGTATTTCGTAGTACTGCCTGGGAAGATCCCTTTGCAGTTTGTACTCAAGTCCCAAGTGCCAAACCTTGTCAAAGGCTTGAGCAACATCTAAGAATATAGCCGAGCATACTTGTTTTTCTTCAAGTGCCTTTTCCACAACATCCGTAATCCGATGCACTTGGTCTATCGTGGAATGTTTATTTCTAAATTCAAACTGATCGCTCGGAATTAGTTTTCTTTCTTCTTATATTTTGCTTATAGTCTTTTCAGAAGCTGGTTGGTGGCTTACCTTGTTTAGGTATAACAATGACTTCTGCAATTTTCCAATGATGTGGCACATATCATAGTTTAAGGTATGCATTTATTATAAATTGGAGTTTTTTGAAGGCTATTAAAGGCATTTCTTTCAAAACCTGAGCAGTTATTAGATCGTACCCTGGCGATTTTTGTTAGACAACTTATGTTGAAACATTCTTCTTACTTCTTTGAGCGTGACAAAAGAAATTTCACATTCGTCGTTTCTATCAACAAACTGTAAGGGATCTGTAGCTGTGCTTGCTGGAAATGGATTAAAAACATTCGAGATGTTCAGTGAAGAAATCAGCCTTTTTCCACTTACTATCTTGAGATTTTACTGGCGGGTTTTGTGCCTGTGGTCTTTTAAGGCGCTTAGCTGCTTTCCATAAGGAGTATTCCGTAGAAGCATCCGCCGTCAGACTATTCAGGAATCTACTAAGTGAATCACTTTTAAATTCACAGATTCTTTTCTTTAGTTCATTGTTAAGACGGTTAAAAACTGCCTTATCACCTGGAAATCTCGTAGCTTGCTATTTTCTTCGAGCTCTTATTTTCTCCAAGATCAGCTCCTTTATTTCGACAGGATATTTTATTTCTTTTTCTCTTGAGTTTGAAATTGTTGGAGTACTTTCTTCTGCAGCCTGTTGCACATCAGAAATAAATTGTTCTACTTCATGATCAATCTGTTCAATTGTTTGCATAATGGATCTTAGGTTTATAAAACTTTCAAGTTTATTTCTGAAGTCGTTCCAGTTTGTTCTTTTATTCACGAGCTTAGGATTACTTTTTTCTTTTATTTCTTATCGCTCAGTGATAATATTAATGGAGTATGATCTGACGATAAATCGTAATTTCCTTCGACACTTCTATGGTTTCGTTTAATACTGTTTAGCATTGAAGTCGCCACCAACAAGGAAGTTATGTCCTAACAAATTTAGGAGTTCTGCATAGTCTTCTTCAGTTGGAGAGCGCCTTGGAGGGCAGTATATAGTATATATGCTATCTTAAACTCTTTCTTTTTTATACCAATACTAATTGTTGTTACTTGCATGTTTTCATTAGTAAACTTAGGCTCTTCATAGTGTGTTAAGCACTTTTTTATTAGTATTGCTGATCCTCCCCTAGCTTTGTCAGCTGGGTGCAGAGCGTGATAACAAGTATAGCTAGGTAATTTATTATCAAGATTTTGTTCTATAGCGAGGTGAGTTTCAGACACCAAACAAATGTCTATACGCTCTATGTCTAAAAAGATTTTTAGTTCTGATACATTTTGTAAAAGACCGTTTGCATTCCATGTTGCGATTTTGAGTGTTCTGTCCATCATTGTTTTTTAAGAGCGACTTCTTCGCTTAGCTGTTTTATGTTTAAATCTTTTTTGTCAATGCTTTTTAGGATAAGTTCAAGTATTTCTTTAAAAGATGTTTCTTCGTTCTTCCGCACATTTTTAACAATCTGGGAATAGGATCTATTTTCATCACTTTTGCTTAGTACTTAGTTGGCGGTTGATTTTTAGTTTTGTTTTCAACGGCTTCTTTTTACTTTCAACTATTGCTTTTGTGTTTGTTGAGTTTCTTAGCTTGCTCCCAGTTTTGTTTTTTCTTTTTGTGTCTTTGAATTTTTTGGCAACTGGACATCCTCTGTAGCTTGCAGGATGGTTGCCTTGACAGTTAACACAAGCAAACTCACGATTGCTGTATTATTTTGTATGCCTAAAAGCTTGACAGCGTTTACATTGTGGAACAATTTTTGACTTTCGCAGTGGTTCAATTTTGACAACTGTGCCCATAATTGATTTTATACTGTGAATCTTATCGAGACTTTCTTTATTTTCAAATGTGAGCATAAACAAAGGTAGATATCTCTTTGTTGTCGTTGATACCCCAGTGTAGTCTTTGATTACCTCATTTTTAATAAGATTATTCGCATCGAGATCTTGGAAACCTTTTTGAATAAGGTCTTCAACAATATCTTTGGCAAGACATGAAGAGTGGAGGCCTCTTGCTTCTACCTTTATCGACCTTGTAGCTTTATTTTCGAACGGGTGCCACTGAATTTTCTTTTTCTTTTGCGTATCGACGTCCTCAACATTGACTTTCCAATTGTCTTTATTGTACGATGTATATTTAGATGCCTTATTAGTGCATATTTCTACTATGTTCTTAAATTCACCAAACTTTGTTAATCCGGAAATCATGATTGGAAGTGGTGTAGTTTGCCTCGTACCTTGAGCAAAAGTGATTTCGAAAAATGTGTTACTTATGTTGTTTTAGCAATCACCGATTCATGTACGAACTCTTGTGTTCTCGTTTTCAACTGGACGGTCGGCGTACTCCTTTTCCACTCCTTTTTGACTCCTACTCCAAAAGCATTCGATTGGCTGTTCCGAGTAATGTTTTCGGAGTCTTTTTCTGTTCCCGATTTTAAGAAGGAGTAGATTTGGAACACACGCATACATATGCAGTTTTTCGTCAGACTACTTGTCAAAAGTGATAAATGCTTGAAGGAGCCAGTTTTTAAAATGGCGTCATTGAGCAGTGTGTGTGTAAATTTGACAACACTATTTTTTCATATTCGATTGGAATCAAAAAGGAGTAGAACAGTCCGAAAATTACATCGAAAACGACATAGGAAAACTAGTGTTCGACTACTCGGAAATTCGGCTATTTTCACATTTTGACATTTTCTTTTTTTTTTATAAAAAAGGAAGTTATAGTTACTACAAAACCCATAAAATTAACAACAATTATTGGAGTATAAGCTGCTAAATAATTTTACATCACACATTAACGTTGAATGGTTCCCTCACAGTAAACGATTACTTTATTGTGAACCACTTATGTCGTTCACTCCTTTTCCACTCCATTTTGACTCCTACTACTCCAAAAGCGAGTGACGTTTCAATTGTCAAAGTGGAACTGCAAACATTTCCGAAGCTCTTGTATTTTTTTAAATTAAATTAAAAACTAAGTAACTTCCTAAGAAAAACTACGCAGAAACACTCATTTAATCACTTTGAACTAACACCGCAAATTGTTATTTAAATTTATTGAATTAAATAGGCTTAAAAAGGAAAGGAAAAAAGGTTTCTCCGTGTTGCATCGAAATCAAATTGCGGTACAATGTTTTGCCGATTCACCGCAAGCGATACTTATTCGAAATTTCACCTGAACAAAACACTACCAACAAAAAGATTTCTCATCCAAAAGCACCAAATATGGGAATAGGTGAATTATTAGTTGCTGATCTAAAAGTTATCTTAAATGAGAGTCTCGAAGAAAAGCTTAAAGTTCTAGACACAAAAAATGACTTGTTGGTGTTCTCGAACGAGATACTTTCTTTGAAGACACCCAGCTCAGCAAAAAACTCACTGTAATGACAGAAAGATGCGATTTGCTTGAAACCCAATTGGAAATTCTCTCACGGAAATCAAACGATAAGTCTATTGTGGTACACCTTCCTTTAAACACAGAAACCGATGCAATCCAATTAGATTAACAGACTTGCAAGGGGCTTCTGAAGTTAAATGAAGACGAAGAAATCCAATTTAAGAGCTCCAGACAAATACGCAACAACAACACTGAAAAAGGAACTGTCATTATCGATCTTCCAACAGCGGCGATCACCGATAAACTTATTACCGCCGCGCACTCGCTCAAAGGTTCCGGAATAAGTATATTTCGCGAGCAATCACTTTTATCAAGGAAAAAAAGAAAAACGCTAATAGAAACAAAAAACAAACTGCTGCAGATAAATCCAAATGAAAGAGAAATTTCGTTAAAGGAGACAACAAATTGCAAATCAACAAACAACTTTTTGTTTACCAAATTTCACGAGGTTTAGGAGTCAAATCAGCAGCGGACATGTCACTCATTAGTGAACTATTTGGTGACAGTTGTTACGATTACTTTGACTGCAGCGAGGGAGCATAGTTATCCGTGGTTCCAAACTCTTCTTCCGCTTTTGGTCACGAACCGCAGCGTGCGCCATCTGGAAATCGGAGTTCACAACATGTTAGGGATAAAACACAATAGGTAAATTCTTTCGTCTGCCATAACACAATTATTTTTCAAAAATTAAATATATGTTCGTATAATATAACTGGTCTCAAAAGTAAGCTTTTACATTACGATTTTTTTTTTAATATTTACAACAATTTGATGATGAATTAAAATTAATTTCTAAAATATTTCAAAGACTTTAAAGTAATGTTTACACCCGCAATAAGATCAAATTTGCATGGAAGAGCCAGTGGGGGTATTTTATATGGGATTAAAAAATCTTTATGGGGTAGTCTTATTAATTTTAAAATTATTGAATCTAAAATTATTTTTCATATGGTTAGCAACAACCTAAACTATTATATTATTATATATATATTATATTATATTATTATTATTTAAATTGCAATGATTGGCTTAGCGATAACGATGAACTAGTGGAATTTATGAATAACACTTCTTTTGACAATGTGTTAATCGTCGGTGATTTAAATGCTTGGATTTGTGAATATCAAAACTCTTCCGCTAATATTTTACGAGCACGAGTTGCACTGGCCGAGGGTAGATGGTCTAAAGATAAAATTTATAGCCGCTACACCTTCTAGTTTTAATAAGCTGAAGTGGTCGGAGAACAATGCAACCCTCTATAGAAGCCTCCTTTTTCGGCACTTACTATCTCTGCCTCAACAATTCGCAATCTCGTCTGAAGTGATGTGTAAAAGTATAGAACGGGTTATAAAGACCGCAGCACTTTTGCGTTGAAGAGTACACACACTTTTGTATCTAAAAATGTATGATTTGATAAGGATTGCAGAAATCTCCGTAAACTTTCGTCTGTTTACTATAAACTGTTTAGAACGACCAATTCTCAATTTTTCAAAAACATCTATCTTCGCGTTAATAATGATTTTAAGAAAATGTGCTCAGTTAAGAAAATCACCTATTTAAAAAACGTGGCTAAGAAATTGGAAAACTGTACAAACTCAAAGATATTTTGGGAGACAGTGCGCGAACTTGGTGGGCGCAATCAGGGTATGAATTTCTCTTTAGAAGCTGAGACGTTAGCAGCTCATTTTAAGACTCTGCTCTCAGCTGATGAAGACCTTCATACCTTTGATTAGAATCAACGAGCTGCATTTAGAATTCTCATTGCCCGAATTGGAAGTAACGCTCCAAAAAATGAAAAACAGCAAGGCTCCTGGCCTCGACGGTATACCAGTCGAGTTTTATACAAACAGCACTATTGATTTTAGAAACTACCTCGTGTCTTTCTATAACAAATTGTACAATGATAGATGTATCCCCAACTGTTTCAACGAATGTGTATTTTTTGCCATTTTTAAAAAAGGTGATGCTAACGCAGCGGAAAATTGTAGGGGTATTTCGATTTTAAACTCAATAAGAAAAACTTTTACTGCAATCCTATATGAAAGGCTTACAAAATGGATTGAGGATAACAATCTTTTGAGCATCTTTCAAGCCAGTTTCCGCCCAGGTTTCTTACCCATGGATCATATCTTTGCTATTTCAAGCATTGCTCAACAATTTATAGATAGAAAAAAGAAACTATACACTTGCTTTGTTGATTTTAAAGCTGCATTTGATAAAGTCAATAGATAAGCTTTAATATACAAACTCTTTTGTATTGGTTTGTCACGAAAGTTTCTCCAAGTGTATGCAAGTTTTATTTCGTCAACAAATGCAAGGGTATGGAACGGTATTACATTTTCAAATCGATTTGAAACAACTACAGGTGTTCCTCAAGGTTGTATCCTCAGTCCATTATTATTTGCACTGTTCATAGATAATGTCTGCGAGCTTCTTCCGAGTGGAGTTAATTTTGCTAACGTTATAATCAAAGTCTTGTTGTACGCGGACGATCTCGTTATGCTTGCTGATAATCCTTTCACTACAAATGCAAATCAACCGTCTAAGTTCATTTTGCGAGTCTTGGGGCTTGCAAATTAATACCCAAAAAACTAAGATTGTTATATTTGAAAAGAGGCAGTCAAGAAGGCGAGCGGAAGAAAAATGGTCTCTAAACAATACTCACATTGAGGTTGTACAGGAGTTTAAATATTTGGGTGTCCTCTTGACCTACAATTTAAGCATCTTAAAGCAATCCAAAGAAAAAAGCAACGAAGCTAAATTGGCACTTAATATAATGTGGCCAAATTTTTTTTCGAACCAAATTGTTGATTTAACGTCCAAGTACAAAGTTTTCAACGCGACAGTAAATGCATGCATGGTATATGGCGTTCAAGTCTTTGGATACACACACTTCAAATCTTTTGAAACTGTACAAAGGAACATTTTTAAGAGGATATATGTAGAGTCAGGAATAGTCCCTATATATATACAAAATTTGAAGGCAAGTGCGAGCTTCATTACTAGAGTGATGAAAAGAAGTGAAACTTGTCTTCACAAAATCATTTTAGGAAAATTACTTCGAGTGAATGCTTCCCCGTTTAAAGACTGGAACGAACTACGCTTATGTAACGAAACAAGTTTAAACTTAACAGAAACTAATGTGACCGATTGGCAGGCTCAGTTTGCTGATGTGATTGCTAAGGTGGATCACAAAATGTTTCTGGATAATCTTTCCAGAGCATCTTCATCTACTTCAAGAGCTATTTATAGTCATTTAAACCACCAACTGCCCTCGGAAGTCTCTTACTTTAGTAATGAGTTTTCAGCCTCGGTTTTAAGTATTATTTTTAGAGCAAGAGTTGAAATTTTAAATTTAAACTTTGTACCTCATCGATCAGACTTGCCCTAGCTATGTGATCTATGTAACAGAAGAGTGAATGAAGATATTTATCATTTCGTTGCAGCTTGTCTTATTCTACAAGAAATTCGTCGGTTGCATTTTCGGGAACGTTTTATATCTTTGGAAAAACTTTTTGAAATTTTAAATGGAGCAATGGGCTGGCTCAGCCTCTTTAAATATTGCCAGCATGTTCTATCTTACCGTAACAGTTTCACATATTAAGCTTAGTCGATTACCCGCTTATTGCATTTTAAACCAAATTTTATACTTAACTATTTATGTTTAGTTGCTGATCATACAAAATATAATAAAAGATAATATTTCTTTTGTGTTTCAAATCACGTTAAAATTGATATTATTTTATAAACAGCTAATCATAACCAAATTGTGTATTATTTTGTGTTTCAAATCACGTTAAAATTGATACAAATTTTTATAAACAGCTAATCAAATTAACCAAATCGTGTAATATTTTGTGTTTCAAATTACGTCAAAATTTATATCATTGTGGAATTTCCAATTCCTCAAGTCCAGCCTTACCACTTAAAAACAGCTAGATAACAAGCGAGGTGTGTAGACTTTGTAAATACGGTCTTTGAAAAAAAATAAAAAAGTGCATAAGACGTAAAACTAAGTAATTTGAAAAAATATAAAATTTTGTCTTTCTATCCCTACCAGTTTTGTTTTTACAGACAAAAAACTCAATTCTGATGACGTCACTTATATGAAGCTGCTTCCACCACAAAGGAAATTCAAAAACATAATTATGCAGGAACCTAGTGCTTCTTATGGGCTCATTTATTGTTGTAATTTTAAATTTTGGGCTCCGTGGTTTGACCTTGGAATCTATTGCTGAATATATAGAACTAGGTAATTTGAAATAATAACATTTTCCATCCATCCTTTCAAATCTTCCATTAATTTTTTTGGAGACATCATATTAACCATTTTGTAACATTCCTATTATATAATTCAACTAATCAGATCGCGAATTCTTTGTTATAAATATCATTGATGAAAATTCAACTCACACATACAAATCATAGCTCACACATATTCTACTTCCTTAAAATCTAGTTGATTTTAATTTTAGTTCCGCCTATTGCATGGCTTTCTTTGACCAAAATAAAGAATTTACTATAGTGAACTATGTAAAGATTTGATATTAGTGGGTTTCTGACCTCTTAAGGGAAAGGTTGGGTGTACTTAAGCTTAAGAAAATTTAAATACTCAAGTATTGTATACATACATGTGCTTGACGTCAAGCTGGGTCCCCCACCAGTTTGAGGGGGAAGGGAATTTAGTACCCGGGCGGGATTGCGGTACAAAATTAGCATCAAATGAGCATCAAATTATTACATCATTACATTTGTGAATTTCGCGTTGTGGTAAAAAGTCTACACAGCTCGCTTGATAACAAGCTGCTTTTAAGTGATAAGGATAGACTTGAGGCATTTGAAATCCCGCCATTTCAAGAGCCCAAAATTAGCATCAAATTATTGTATCATTAGTTTTTCGAAAATTTGTCTTTTAGTGTATGGTGGACGCCGCTTGACGTCAAGCTGGGTCCCTTACCAGTTTGAGGGGAAAGGGAATTTAGTACCAGGGCGGGATTGCGGTACTAAATTAGCATCAAATTAGCCTCAAATTTTTCCATCATTACATTTTTGAATTTCAATTTTGGTGGACGCAGCTTGACGGACCTGTCTTTTTCTATTCCTGATTTAAATAAGGAGTAGATTGGGAACACGCGCATACATATACCGTTTTTCGTCGGACTACTTATAAAAAGTGATAAATGCTTGAAGAATCCAATTTGTAAAATGGCGTCAATCAGAAGTGTGTGTGTTACTTTGACAACATTATGTTTTCATATTCGATTGGAATCAAAAGGGAGAAGAACAGTCCGAAAATCCAATCGAAAATGGCATAAGATTTTGACACATGCGTGAACTTGAACGAAAATGAAAACTCGGAAGATATAAATGTAATAATTGGGACAGTGTGAATGATGTCAGGAAGAAGCTACTCATCAGAAGACTAATGTCGTTTTCGAAACTTTTTTGACTATGAAATTGTAATTCTTCTTTTTGACATATTAACCATAGTTAACTAAAGTAACATAAAAGAACGAACCACTCACAACCGATTTTTGACAACATGCGCAGCAAGGCTGCCAGAAATCATGATTTAGCATGATTTTCATGTTTCTTAAACCTGAAAAATGTTCTAATGTTTTCGAGTCCAAAATCATGTTTTTTCTTAATTTCAAATGAAAAATAGTAATTTTTATAGCCACCTTGTAAAAATCATGTCTAACGTACGCTACAATCTAAAGAGAATTGAACCCGACTAATTATTTTAAAACAAACATAGCGATATTTAACTTGACTCAAATGTATATAACTAAATTTTTGTTTCTGTAAGAAAGGAAGGCATCCTATTATAATTTCTTCAAAAAAAAGCTGAATGTGCTTTAATTTTTTTTTTTTGAAGATCTCTTTTTTTCTCTTATCACTAATTTTCAACTCAGAAACTGCGGATCATGTTTTTGAACTCGAATCATCATTTTTTAAATTTCTGAGTGGCAGCACTTTGCGCAGTATATTACCTCTAATATGTGTACTGTGGTTCACTATCACCATTGTACATATATTATTATAGTACTACCATAGAACAGCAATTTAAGCTTCTGGTTCGCATCGAGAGTGGCGCTGTTAACCACAGCGAATTGACTTTTACACCACGGGATAAGGGTACAAAAGAGATTGAAAGCAAGCAGTTAGCCAGTTTATATTTCTGAGATCTCAGAGGACTCAGAGTGCTCAGAAATATAAACAGGATTCCTCTCAAAAATTCCTCACTTTTCCCCTTAAAAACTGAGACTGAAATTTTTTGGATTCGCTTCCTCAATTATTTTTTGTCGCAGTAAATTTCATAAGAAGAAAAGAAAAGGAGAGTTGTTTTGACTTCTATGTGAGGAATATTGTTTATATTTTATTCTCCTGCTCTGCCAAAAAGTTGAGGAAAAATACTGAGCGCTCAAGAAATATAAACTGGCCAAGTTAGACAGAGAGGAGAGTATTATTTTTATTCTGACAACAAAAGGGGGTATAAGCGAGAACGAGACCCGTAAGCTGTTAGTATCATGGCAACGACAGACTAGGCTGAGAAAATAAGTAAAATGTTCATACACGGAGATGAAATTATTAAATGGTGTTGAATTTAATTAACGAATACGTACGTATATCTGTAGATATAGGTAGTATTATTTTCTTGCAAAAATTGAAATTCGATATAAAATTTTCAAGTTTTGTTTCAAAATCAATTTTGAAGTGGGTATCAAAATTGATATTGATTAGATCACTTAGTTTATATTAGAATGCATAAATTTGTAATGTTTTCTAAGACATGCATTTATGTAGATGTCATATAAAAAGTTACTTTTTTACTCTAAGTAGAAGTCGAAAATCTATCTTCTAAATGGTGAGAGATAAAAAGTTGATTTTTACACCTTTGATAGAACATTAAATTCTGAGGAGTCGTAGGAAAATATTTAATTCTAAAAAAACCTGTTTAGAAGATATGAGTATTTAAAAAATGAAAACGGAAAGAAAGCTCTTTGACAAATGACATGCTGTTAGCTAGTGGAACGTATGATACAATCAAAATGTTCATCCACGGAAAGAAGATAGAAAAAAAAGCTACCGGTGTATAAGGAATTTTTGACCACGACAGAATTTTATGCTTGATGAATTTTTTCAAAACAATGTTTTTTTGGGTGAGTTCTTAGAGGTTTTTTATTTTTAACTTTTTCGGGGGTGAATATCATAACTTAAAATTTTACTAAATGATAACTTTTATAGATTCTAGTATTTAATAAAAATTTCAATTTCTTAGAGTTCTGTTAAATGGAGGGATTTTAAAATTGACGCAAGTTTGAAGCCCCACTTGAATCGATTTTAACTTTTCAAATTGCAAGAGCTGATGAAAAAATCAGAGATAAGAAAAACAATATACTACACATTTGTTCCTCCAACCATCTTCTAAAATAATATCTCACAATGTATAAGGATTAGTGCAAACAGAATGACACTAGGCAGGTAAAATGACATTTACGAAATCATATTTAATCAATAAAATGGTTTCACTAATAAATCCTTAACCTCAAAAGTTCTTAACGGATCTTAAAGATTGAGGTCATTGAATATTAAATTAAATTAAAAAAAATTCCACAAATTTGTACCAAAAAATGACCAACACTAGGTAAGAATTCCGAAGTAAAAATTATTTACATGGGTACCTACTATAAATTTATTTTTGTAACTGTTTAACAAAACCTTTTTTTAGAAAAACTACTACTATGATTATATTTAAATTTTGTTTGGGTGCTGATATTTGTTTGATCTACTATTAAAAATTTTAAAAAAGAATACTTATCAAGACAAAATTTAAAAAAAAAGTTGGATTGATCCAAAAAACAATTTTATTTTTTTCAAAAATTTAACTTTGACAATTATTGAAAATAAAATATTCACAAAAATCTTTAGCACGGCATTGTAAGCACTGGCGTTAGTTTTAAATAATTTATTTTCGATTACAAGTAATTTTTTTAAGAATTAACCCTCCCACCAAAACGAGAGGAAATGGACCCTCTTCCCAATGTAACTTTTTTCAACCTATACGCTCTAGCTTTTTGTCATACTTTTTTCAAAAATTTTTTCAAATAAATGATAAGTCTTAAGAAATAACATACTTTTATTGTATAAGTTTTGTTATCGCCCATTATATATACTCATGATTCGTATGTATGAAGAATTTACCTACTTCAATTTTAAAGAAAATACTTATCTACAAAAATGTAAAACATTACTTGCTTTTAATTTCATTAAAACAATTGTTTTTAGTGCGACTGCGATAGTAGATATTCTTATCATAAATTTCTACTATCCCAATTTACTACAATCACTCACACAACCAAACAAAAAAGGCCAATATAATCTCAATTTTGAAACAATACAACCTTATTATAAAAAATCGATAGAAAACAATGCACAAAATTAATGTTTTTCTTGTCTCTCTTTGACTCCTACAGTTTTTGGATACGATGTTATCATTCTTCTGTTACTTTCTTAACAGAAATGCCAGATGAGATTTCTAGAACCCCACCGTATTCCAAAAAAAAATCAGCCATTTTTGTACTGGAAGGAGAGAAAATACTACCACAATTTTTTGCTTTAACTATTTCCTAGATATAAAATGAAAACAAAATCAAAACCATACCTTGAACAAGTTTTCACGGTAAATAAAGTTTTCAAAGAAAAAAAAACACACTCTGACAACTATATTTTTTAATTAACTAAAAAAATTTGATCATTAAATTTCATCTCATACGTAGCTATGTATGTCCATAATATGTAATAAAAAACAAATCTTCGATTAAGTTTTTAAAATCTATTCAAATATATTTGGGATGACTGTTAATTTAATCTTAATAATATAGTTTTACTTAAAGACATTTAAATACAGTTTCTTTATAAAAAAAATCTCTCTTACATTATGTAGGTACTTAAATCAATAAGGTTTAAGGATGAAAAGTTAGATTTTTTAGGTAGGAACATAGGGTTTGATTTACAAAATAGAACTTTCTGTTATTAAAATAATAAAAAAGGATTTCAACATATTAATTAAAAAAAAATAAAACAAAATTAAGAGTTAGACTTTTAAAGTAGGAACTCATAACACATACATAAGTAAGACTTAAGTACTTACAGCATTATTAACATAAAACGCTTATTCCACCTTTGTTTCACTATTTTTGTAAACCACGGAATAAGAATTAAGCCACAGGTTAAAAACAATAAATGTTCATGGAATAGAAAAATGACGTTTACCAAAAACTACTTAAAAAAATCTACTAAAATAAGTAGTATGCCTGTTTGGTATCTTGAAATTTTCACCAAGCTTCGCAAATTTGTTTTTTTTTTTTTAAATGGGTTTTGACAGCTTAAAATTTCAAGTGACCAAACACACCTGTCAGAATTTTGTTGTTTGTCTAATATAAGAAATGGAAAATTTAACTAAAAAAAAGAAAAGGAGCGAAAACTGGAGCACCAACGAAAGAGTTAGTTTTTAAAAACAAACGAAACCATTTATAAATAACCTTTTGCTAATATTCTTCAGAACTTACTGAAATCCTTATGTGTAACAAAAATAAACTGCATAGAAAATAAATCTGTATAGATACCAACACCAATGAAAAAAAAGAATGCTGGACGGAAATTACAAACGATTAAGTTTTAAAGTTATTTTATCATCATTGGACGAAAGCTTTGAAAAAAACATAATGGTTTCAGACAGAAAATATCAATTACCAAGAAGCCAATCCTTGGCTGTCATCCGGCTTTGCCTACAAACTGAAACACGCACACATAGACAGTTGGGCTAAGTCCACCACTTGGTTCTTGCACACATTGACAGCTGGGCTAAGTCCACTGATCTCTATAATACACTGGATAGCGTATCGACATAAAAAAGATGCTTCCATTTGAAGAATTTTTATATTATGAAGCTGACCACTTTTATGTATAACAAGTTAAACAAAATAATCCACTATGAAGACGTCAAATCTCCGTTCATTGCTCCCCCAAATTTGTTTGCTAACATTATTGTTTTTGTAATTTTATTTCATTCATAAATGGTTAAATGAAACGGAACTACAAAGGTAAAGAGTGTGACAAGGAGGTAAAATTATAAGAAAAAAAAACACAGACTATATAATCATCTACATATTTACTATTACCTATTTAAATACCTTTCTAATGATATATTTCTAGCGCTATTGAAAAATAATGGCACAAAAAAAAATGTACGCAGTGGATAACTTAATGATAAATAATTATAAATCAAACTTCCACAAAGTTTTTCCCTTTCTTTTTGGTTTGTTTCTTTTTCTTCAGATTGACATCTTGGAAACACGTATTTTTGTGTACATTAGACGTCAAATTATGAAGCTGACCACCTAATTGTCATCTTCAAATGAAAGCAAAAAAACTGTTATACATTATAAGGAATACACTATCCAGTGTATATAGAGGTCAGTGGCTTAACAACACAAGTAAGCGTGGAATATATGCCGAAATTCTAGTCTGTGAGTATCTTTTTTCATTTCGAATAATTATTTCAAACATCACAGTCCTCCCGTCTTAGATTAAACTTCCAATTCCCGAAGTCTCTTGGAACGTCTCGGTGTAGGTAAGGCTTGATCAGTTTGAGGTGCAGCTTTCGGTTGTTTTGAATGAGGTTGTGATTCGATAACATTTCTTTCATCATTGTTATTATTACCTAGTATGGGATCCGGTTCTTCGTGAGGTTCTGGGCTCCTTGTCCAAAGTTGGTCTGAATGCCGGCGAACAGTGTTTCCATCTTCAGTTGATACCAAGTAAGATACTGGACCCGTTTGCTTGGTTATATTAGCTGGAATCCAGGTAGGTCCCTTTGAATCGTTTCGTATCCAAACAGGTTCATTAGTTTGTACAGGGTGGCGCACGAATCGTGCTAGTAGTAGTTGTAGATCATTATCTTTAACGTGATCCCTTTTTCTTGAACGAAGTGATTGGTTATCAGGGTGGATCTTGTCAAAGTAAGTCATTGGTCGGCGCTTGAACAAAACTTCTGCTGGAGACTTACCAGTAACTGTTGATGGTGTAGTATGGTTGAGTAGCAGAAATCTTGCCAGGCGAAGCTTAACACATCCAGTGTTATTACGTTTGAGATAATCCTTCGTGGTACGCACCATCCTTTCTGCCTGTCCGTTGGTTGAAGGATGAAACGGAGCAGATAGTATATGTGAAATTAAATTGCTTTTGCAAAACTGACTAAAAGCCTCAGACGTGAAGGCTGTACCATTGTCAGATACAATTGAATCTGGTAATCCATGGGTTGCGAATATAGAGCGAAGACTGTTGATTGCACAACTAGTGCTTGTTGTAGATACTAGTTTCACTTCTAGCCACTTCGAATAAGAATCAACCAGAATAAAAAAGATCTTACCTTGAAAAGGTCCTGCGAAGTCTACATGTAGACGTGACCATGGCTTAGAAGTTTCTTCCCAAGGATGAATAGGAGACTGAGACTTCTCTGGGCGAGATTGTTGAAAGGTGATGCACCTCTTGACTGTTGACTCAATATCTGCATCCATCTTTGGCCACCATATGTAGCTTCGGGCAAAACTTTTCATTCTTACTACTCCAGGATGAGCAGCATGTAAAATTTTTAGCATATCTTTCCGGGCGGCTTCTGGAATTATAATTCGGTCACCAAAAAGTAAACAGTCTTTGTTTACCGATATTTCATGACGACGCTGATGAAACGCTCTGAACTCATCCTCCATTAGTACAGCAGGCCACCCTTTTAAGGCCCAAGAAAACACGCTGTAATATTTTGTCTTTTGTTGTCATCTTCGCAATATCGCTTGATTGAAGGATGTTTGCATCACACTCCTCCATATACTAATTTGAAACTCGTCTGCAAACGGTGAAGATATGGGCAGTCGGCTTAGCGCATCAGCGTTGCAATTTTGATCACCCGGCCTGTGCACTATCTTGAAATTATACCCATTTAAAAACACACTCCATCGAAGCATCCTCGGCGAAAGTATAATTGGAGTTGGTTTCTCTGGATTAAATAACCCAAGCAACGGCTTGTGATCCGTCACTATGCGAAAGTCTCTTCCATAAAAAAAATTATGGAATTTCTTAACACCTGCGATAATCGCCAAAGCCTCCGTGTCGATCTGCCCATAGTTCCTCTCAGAAAGTGTGAGAGTACGAGAGTAAAATTAAATTGGACGCTCCTGGTTGTTTGGTAGAATGTGCGACAAAACAACTCCTAATCCATACGGAGATGCGTCACACACTAAAGCAAGTGGTAATTTGTCATTGTAATGAATCAGAATACTTTCACTGGTAAGAAGGCTTTTAAGTTGTTGAAATGCGGTTTGGTGGTTTGTATTCCAATGCCACTTGTTGTTCTTATCCAGCAGTCTGTGGAGAGGTTCAGCAACTGTCGCTTTGCCTTTTAGAAAAACATGGTAAAAGTTGATGAGCCCAAGAAAGGCCTGCAGTTGCTTTTTGTCTGTTGGAGGTGGAGTATCCCTTATTGCGATAACTTTATCATCAGATGGACGAATTCCTCTGCAGTCGACTATATACCCCAGGAAGTTAACAGATGGTAAGTCAAAGTGACATTTGTCTCTGCGCAACCGTAATCCAGCCTCTTTTAATCTCTGAAAAACTTCTCCCAGAGTCTCAATGAGGTGTGCGGAATTTTCGCAGGAAACGATGATGTCATCATAGTATACCATGACACCACTTATTCCTCGTAGGATATTCTCTATTCGTTGCTGAAATATTCCAGGTCCAGCAGAAATACCATATGGGACCTTCTTCACTTTGAAAGCATTTTTATGAGTAGTAATTGTAAGTACCTTGGCCGTTTCCTCATCAACAACCAATTGCTGATAGGCCTGAGCCAAATCTATTTTTGCAAAAGTTTTACCTTTCGGAATTGAAGCTAGAATATCGCTTATTGCAGGTGTCTTGAAGCAGTGTGGTGACAGTGCTTTATTTACAGTGCACCTGTAATCACCGCAAATCCGAACTGAACCGTCAGAATTGGTAACGGGTACTATAGGAGTGAGCCACTCACTGTATTCAGTTGGTTCTAGAACACCCTGTTGAACTAATTTGTCTAGCTCAGCTTCTATTGCATCACGCTGAGCGTAAGGAACTTTCCTTGCTTGGAGTTTCATAGGTCGTATAGCTGGTCGTATAGCATAGGTCGTATAGCTGGATCGAGATTCAGTGAAATTTTTTCCCCCGTATACGAACCTAGTTCCTCGGAAAATAGAACTGCATACTTTTCCAAAAGGTCTTCAATAGGAGCACCTACGCTGTGAACACCTTGGACAACAATTCCCATCTTATCGAACCACTTACAACCAAGCACATTTGTACGATTCCCACTTGCAATGTACAAAGGAAGGTGAGGTATGTTCTTCTTGTTGTAAATAACGTCGACGTAGGTAAGACCTGTAATGGAAATGTGATTATAACCATAGTCAAAAAGATTCAAGTCAGTGTCAATGGTTTTAGGTAGTTTATGGCTGCAAAGCTTATTCGCATTAACCTCTGATATGATTGAATAATTTGAGCCTCTGGCGACCTCAAATTCACATTGTATGCCATTGATGGTTACAGTTGCCACTTTTTTCAAGCAACCGAATCGATTTATTGCATTAACTTGATGCTTTGTTGTGTGAGAAAAACTGTTGTTCTGTTTAGCTCGACAGACTCTTTTGATGTGTCCTATACGTCCACACTTGTCACACTTTGCAGTACGAAATGGGCATGCAGAACGAGCATGACTATTCCCACATCCATAGCAGTTTTGTTGTTTTTGCCGATTCCCTTTGGCCTCTGGTTTCCAGTCATCATTAATTCGTGAATGCTGGGTTTGGTGCTTCTGGGTTTTGGTTTTTATTGCATGGACCTGATCTTGTTGAGGAGCTTGTTGTATAACTAGTTTATCTTTGGCTGCGGTCTCTGCAGCAATCGCACGATCTTGGACTAGCTTAAGAGTGAGTTTCGTTTCAGCTAAAAGACTCTGCTGCAAATGAGTATTACGTAGCCCACATACCAACCGGTCTCGGAGCATTCGATCTACCATATTGCCATCAAAATTACAATCGGTTATAAGATGACGCAGCTCTGCAATGTACTCTGCAACAGACTCGTTGTTCTGTTGATCGCGCTTAAAAAACCTATAAAACTACGCAATTTCAGATGGAGCTGGTGTGAAGTGCTGCGTAAGTTCTTCTAAAATGGACTTGTAGGTATGATCTTCCAATTTTTTTGGTGAAATGAGTGACTCTACTAAGTTGAAACATTGAGCTCCACAAATTGTGAGAAACATCGCTTTCTGGATCTCCTCGGTTGTGATGCTGTTAGCCAGTAGAAACATTTCAAACCGCTTTTTATATGAGCGAGTTTGAGTTTGTGATATCAAATGCTTCTATTGATCCAATCGATGCCATTCTGCTTGAAATAATGTTAGAATTAGAGTTATCTGATTGAATTTCTGTAGGTTCTGTATCGGTTTTAACCTTTTTCCCAGTTTTCGCCATGTGATTGCCCACGAGGAACAACCACCAAAAACCAAAGTGATTTCAGGCTTCAACACTTTTAATGAAATTGATTGCTCTGAAAAGCAACTCCCAAATCCTCGTCGCCAGTGAAGTGTTTTATGGAAACCTTCAAATTGAAACACGTCTTTTAATTAGTTAATTCAATTTAATAAAGCTACGTTAATTATTTTAAAAAGATTATAAAAGTATAAAAAGAAAAGGTCTTAATGAAATGGCAGCCTACGATTGAATGAATCAGTATAATACATGTCAATGTAAGCTGTCAATGTTGACATCTTAGAATGGCTGCGTTCAAACATCACACACTGTAAGTTATTTTCCGTCAAGAAAAGAGTTAATTGTCTACATTTCCTTATACATTTCGGGAGTTGAAAAGAAAAAAAAACACAAAAGTCAAATTGTTTATCGAAAGGAAAGTAACTAAATAATATTTATTTTCCAGACAGGTGGGAATTAGTAAAAAGTGACTACAATTTACACTTAAAAGAAAACCACAACTTATTCTCATAAGGTCCGGTGAGCACTTGATAAATAATTTCTCCCTTTTTAAACTTTTTGAACATGCCCATTGCAGCCCAAGTGAATTTGAAGATAACAGAAGATTTTCAAAAATAACCGATATATTCGTGGTGGGTTGAACCCGTTGATCTCTATAATACACTGGATAGCGTTTCAACATAAGAAAGTTGCTTCCATTTGAAGAATTGTTATATTATGAAGCTTACCACTTTTTTGTATAACAATATAACTGTATAACAAGTTGTACAAAATTGGCCAGTTTATATTTCTTGAGCGCTCAGTATTTTTCCTCAACTTTTTGGCAGAGCAGGAGAATAAAATATAAACAATATTCCTCACATAGAAGTCAAAACAACTCTCCTTTTCTTTTCTTCTTATGAAATTTACTGCGACAAAAAATAATTGAGGAAGCGAATCCAAAAAATTTCAGTCTCAGTTTTTAAGGGGAAAAGTGAGGAATTTTTGAGAGGAATCCTGTTTATATTTCTGAGCACTCTGAGTCCTCTAAGATCTCAGAAATATAAACTGGCTAAATAATCCACTATATCGTTGTACCCCCCCCCCCCCCAAATTTGTTTGCTAACATTGTTGTGTTTGTAATTTTATTTCTTTCGCAAATGGTTAAATGAAACGAAATTAAAAACGTAGAGTGTGACAAGGAAGTA
This sequence comes from Dasysyrphus albostriatus, assembly GCA_946251815.1. NCBI lineage: Eukaryota > Metazoa > Arthropoda > Insecta > Diptera > Syrphidae > Dasysyrphus > Dasysyrphus albostriatus. The sequence goes on from OX276335.1 coordinate 118,593,206, forward strand.
AAATCATAAAAACACAACCTATGTAATCGCATTCTCCCACTGATCTCTATAATACACTGGATAGCGTATCGACATAAGAAAGTTGCTTCCATTTGAAGAATTGTTATATTATGAAGCTGACCACTTTTTTGTATAACAATATGACTGTATAACAATTTATACAAAATAATCCCCTATTAAGACGTCAAATTTCCGTTCGTTGCTCCCCCCCGAAATCTCTTTACTAACATTGTTGTGTTTGTAATTTTATTTCATTCACAAATGGTTAAATGAAACGGAATTACAAATGTAAAGAGTGTGACAAGGAGGTAAAATCGTAAAAAAACACAGACTATGTAATCGCATTCTCCTCATCACACTTATCAGCTGTTTTGTTCAACTTGTTTGCAAACTGAAATAATGAACGAAGTCGATGGTTCTTATCCCATCCACAAATTTACTATTACCTATTTAAACACCTTTCTATTGATATAATTCAAATAAAAATAAAAAAAATGTACACAATGAATAACTTAATGAAAAAAAATATTATAAAATAAACTCCCACAAAGTTTTTCCCTTTCATATCATTGGTCTGTTTCTCTTTCTTCAGATTTCTATCTTTGAAACACATTTTTTTTGTGTAGATGTAGACGTCAAATTATGAAGCCGACCACCTAATTGTCTTTTTCAAATGGAAGCAAAAAAACTGTTATACATTATAAGGAATACACTATCCAGTGTATTATAGAGACCAGTGCATTCTCCTCATCACACTTATCAGCTGTTTTGTTCAACTTGTTTGCAAACTGAAATTATGAATGGTATAATGAAATAATGGTTCCCATCTAGATATTTACTAGTTATAACCTATTTAAACAACTTTCTAATGATATAATTCTAGTGCCATTGGAAAATAATAGCAAAAACAAAATACACACAGTGAATAACTTAATAAACAAAAATAATAATAAAACAAACTCCACAAATTGTTTCCCTTTCATATCATTGGTCTCTTTCTTCAGATTGAAATCTTGGAAACACGTTTTTTTGTGTAAATGTAGACGTCAAATTATGAAGCCGACCACCTAATTGTCATCTTCAAATGGAAGTAAAAAAACTGTTATATATTATAAGAAATACACTATCCAGTGTATATAGAGATCAGTGGTTGATCCCAACTGGACTTAGCCACTGATCACTATATACGCTGGATATTGTTTTCCTTATAATGTATAACAGTTTTCTTGCTTCCATTTGAAGATGACAATTAGGTGGTGATGGATAATAATAATATTAGTATAATACATATTTAAACGTTTTCATAAGAGCCCAAATGAGGCAATTTTGCAAATTACAGAAAAAGTGTTTTCATCTGTAATTTGGTATTTCTTTTGACAGCTCATTTCTTTTTTTGAGTTTTAACCCTGCCTGTTAATCGCTTTTTGTTGTTGATTTTTTAATTCAGCTTTAACATTTTCGTACAAAATCTTTTCAGAGCTCTTCAAAATGGGCCCAATTAGGTATGTTCATTATAAAATTGCGTGCAAGTTTGGTTGAAATTATCTCATTTCGAAATTTGAATTTGTGTGGAAAATGAGATGATTTCGTATCAAATTTGAAAATTTTCAACGAAATTTCCTCATTTGGAAAACGTAGTATTAGGGCTCTCCAAAACCAACACGGATGCTGATTGATTCGCAGCGAATCATTCTCCATAGTACAAAATATGACAAATACATACACAACGCTAAACAACAACAACAATTCATCGTCGCTCCTCATTCGCGTTGGCTTGGGAGAGCTTTTAGTTTGTTTTACTTCATTTCTATATTGATTGTATTAGTAAAACATGGTCACGCTAGGAGCTATAACTAGCCATTTTATAATTTTAATTCAGTTTAGCACCCGACCATATTTCTACTATTTCTCATTACTGTAAGAAAAAAAGCTATAGGTTTGTATTTATTAACTAATCTATTATATCTATTTATTTAACGATATGTGTTTGTATTAATTTAACGGGGTTAATGTTTTGATCCATAGCTCCGCACTTTAAGCTCACTGATTTGGTGGTTTAACTGAGGGTGGTTCAAGCATGTTATTGGCTTTTATAACTTACATGAAACCTAAATCATCATTAATACCCAGTAGATCCATTTATGAATTAAAAATTTTGAACCACAGAGCATTGTTTAGCGTCGACGTCGTTTTTTTCGTGCAAACCCATTCAGGCAAGGAAAAAAACACACTTAATGCGAACCTGGCCCTACTTGGGTTTCTATTTGTTGAACACATCCCGTGGTCAGAATTATTCACCTCAGTCTGTCAATAAGATGTCAAAGCAAAATAAATACAGGGTGTTCCCCATTTCATGCAGGATAATTTATGAAATGATATCTAAAAAAAATCGTATGGGAGGGGGGGACTATTTATCCGCTTTTAGATAAGATTACTGACTTTCTTAAAAAATTAAAACCAATGGCACCACTAACTTGCAACTTGCAATGTTATGCTCTGTATTTTCGTTTAACTAACTTTTTTGAATTTTACGACAAAATTTATTTAAAATAAAAATAATTAAAAAATACGACAACAGCTACAAGCTATAATTTCTTAAAAACCATTCTAGAATCAATTTTTCTAATTAAGTTGTTTCATAATCATTTAAACAAAAATAATTATCCAACTTAAAACTTAAAAAAAAGTTAGTGTATTTGTTATAACTATTTCAATTCTTTTATATTATGAAGTATAATTTCAGTAATAAGTATTCAATACTCCTATTAAACACTCAAAACCAAATGCTTAGATGTCATGAAGTTTAAAATGGGCTGATAAATCTGACCGCGTTACATTGTTGTTGCAATTCACATCTATTCATCGACACGAAGTAAAATTACATATACAACAATGTAAACTAATGGGTTTTGGAGGGTGAAACGTGCGAAAGATTGGCTTCTTGGTAATTGATATTCTCTGGTTTCAGATTTAATTGCGCTTGTGATGCTTTGCGTGACATTGCTCAAATCCAAATGCATTGGAAAAGCATGAAGCTGAAGGTAAGAACGGTGGAGTCAGTGTCACGGCTTAAAAAGAAACACTTATTTTCTGAACGATACCATTAATTTGTAATTCTTTTCTGAACGATGCCATTAGTTTGTAATGTAACGTCCCTGGACTGATGACTCTGCCGGTAATCGATGGAACTAATTTCTTCTAGAGATTAAATGTTAATTTTTGAATTTACTAAACGGAAAAGACGAGTCATCATTCCACAGACGCCGATTAAACGTAATTTTTAGCCAGAGAGAAAAACGAAATAATAAACTATTTAGCATTTTATTATTCGCAAACATCTTTATTATTTCCAAGGAAAAAGTCTGTGGAATCGCCCCAATTTCAATTAATGCTGACACGCAGTAAAAGAAAAAATAGGACAGAGAACTCTGAAGAAACCCCAGAATTAGAATAATACTGTGGTCGATGCAACAACAAGCCAGATTGCAGAATTGCAATCGCAATTGCAGAACTTTCAGCAAATAATTGTAACGCTGACGAAGACCAACGTTGCATCAACTTCTTCCATTGTGCCGTCGCAACAATCATCATGTCTGAACAGTACTAATGCCCTAGTACACATGCCGCCAATAATTATTGTTATAATTATGCTACTCCTCTGTCGTCACCATCAAAACAAACATTTGCCAACCTAATGCCAATATCTTCTGCCGAAGTATCATCGCCTCACCTCCCCACAACATCATCAGTGACATCAGCCATGCTGCCAAATATGACATCATCTACTGTCGCCACGGTACCACCGCCTTACCAAACCGAAATCGCCACCAACGCCACTAACTACTCTTGGAATTATAATCAAGGTATGTACAACAATATTTTTTTATCCAATAATATGCCCTACCAAAATACATTTGTGCCGCCGTCTGCCACTTCTTTGCCACCGCCAACAACCCAGACAGTTCAGTTTTATCAGCCACCTATTCGTAAATTGCAAGACCTACCACTATTTTCGGGTCAACCTGAAGAATGGCCAATATTTGCCGTCGCGTATAGAGAAACCACTGCCATTCATCAATATTCAGATTTCGAAAATTTGTCAAGACCCAAAAAGGCTTACGTCCTGGTAGCCCAGCTAGACAACTAGTTGAATCATTGCTTATTCACCCAAATAGTGTCAACAATATAATGAGTACCTTAGAAGTTCACTACGGGCGACCAGAAATACTTATTCGTAGTCAATTGGCCAAAGTAAGAGCATTTCCAAATATAACCGAGGCTAAAATTTTTGAAATAGTCAACTTCAGTACTATGGTCTCTAATTTGACAGCATTTTTAACAAACGTAGGCGCTTCAGCTCATTTATCAGACCCAACCTTACTTGACGAATTATTAATAAAGTTGCCAATGAATAAAAGAGAAGAATGGGTTAGGCACAAACTCGCTATCAGAGCACTGCATCCAAGTGTAGTGAATTCAGTAATTGGTTACGACAAGTAGCCACATTTGTGATATTAGCTACAGAAATTATGCCCGATATGAATATAAGAGGACATTCTGATTCACACTCTTCGTCGAATGACAAAAGACAAAAACACACAAATGTACTTTACACTCTATCTGAGGACCAGAAAAAGAAAAGTATTAACTGTATAGTCTGTAAAGCTAACCACCATTTGTATTTGTGTCCTAAATTCAAGAGCCTTCCAGTTTTCACAGCTTAAAACTAATCGTTTATCTTTTTCCTGTTTATGTTTTGGTCATCCCCTTTCGAAGTGTTCGTTTCGTCGAGAATGTGGCATCTCGTCATGCCATAAGCCACACAGTCATCTTCTTCATGGTACAGAAAAGGGAAAAGTTAAGAATATTTTGCCACTTGCGCATGACCCTTCTACGTCGCCACCCGAAGTGTGTACCAGAGGACAAAGAGGCTATTATTTGTCAGCCTTTTTCAAGAAAAACTTTACTGAAGTTTTTGCCGGTGAAACTAAGTGGCCCAAAAGGAACATGCGAAATCATTGCATTTATAGACGATGGTGCAAAGATATCCCTAATAGAGGAAAGCGTTGCAAGCCTAATTGGTGTGAAAGGTGTACCTCAATCATTATCTCTCAGATGGATAAGTGATAAAACTACAAATGAATTATTCCAGCGCGTTAACTTAGAAATATGTGGTGCACATGCAAATGCACTAGGGTGCCAGATGAGAAATGTCCGAACAGTGCTACAGCTATTATTACCAGCTCAGAGTACCGACCTACCGGAAATGAAAAAACGCTACAGTCATCTCCAAGAAGTGCCAATAGATGATTATTATAATGCTGTACCTCGAATTTTAATAGGAATTCAACACACAAATCTCGTTAGGCCAATAGAAGTTATAAATATTGACAAAGGATTTTCAGCCCACTATACGAAGCTTGGTTGGACACTTTTCGGTTCAAATGAAGAAAATGATTCGGACTCCCTAGTGTATTTGTGGGACATGTCGAAGAAAATATTTTTTTTTTGAAGGACTTGCAATTACAAGTAGCTGAATATTTTGCCATCGAAAATATTCCACTGAAATCATTTCAGCCAATAATCTCTGAACAAGACAAAAGAGCCGAGAAAATCCTTCGTGAAACCACAAGAAAAGTAAATGGACAATACGAAACTGGACTATTATGGAAAAATGATGAGGTGGAATTTATAGATAGCTACGAAATGGCATTGAAACGACTACAGACCGTGGAGAAGAGACTCGAAAGAGATAATGATTTCGCTGACTGGTATAAAAATAAAATTTAAGAATATGTCTCAAAGAATTACGCAAGAAAATTATCAGCTGTCGAGATAAATAAAAAAGAGAATCGCATATGGTATTTACCTCATTTTGGAATATGCAACATTAATAAGGGTAACAAATTACGCCTAGTGTTCTATGCCGCCGCACAATGGGGCAAATCGACCCAAAAGCTGGCAATAATTAAAAAAACTTAATTGCAAATATACTTAATTTTTTAATATTTTCTAATAGAGTAGTATCCATCCTTTAAAAAAATACTATTCATTTTTTTTTAGACCTTCCCGTTTTTTCACAACACAGTTTTGTTTAAGCTTAACTAGAAGTCAGCTGAGCCAGAAGTAAAATTGTCGATTTTTCATCGTGATCTTTGAGAACAGTTTTTCCTTTTTTTTGTTGATTCATTAAAAATTTAAGTATGCAGCCTTCAACTTCGGGTATGTAAGAGTGATTTAAACAAATTTTTTTTTGTTATATGTAAATATATATGTAAAATTTTAGTGAAGTTCAGTGATCAGTATTTTAAAAGTGTTATTTTAGAGGTTCTCTGAAATCCATTGACTTTTGAATGTGTTCCGAGTGGGATCGAGTTGTGTTTTATGTGTTTTTTAAATGTTTGTGATGTTAATTTTGTGATTCCGTCAAAAAAACGTACTCCTTTTGCACCTTTTTTGTGATATGTGAATTTTCGTAACTCTTGAACCTTAATTTTTTTTTTTAAATTTTTTCGTTGCTTTAGGAATCTCTTCAAATTCAATATTTTTTACAAGAAGGCAACTTGTAGACATTATGAAAAGATGTGAGAGTGTTATGATTGACGATCAGATGGATTTTTTAAAAAAACATCTTTTAAATACAACAAAAAGTACCGAAATTAGCCAAGTTAATGAATTGAATAGACTTTTTTCGCATTTTAAATCCGAGTTCAAAACGCGGTGGGTCAAAGCTTCTAGAATCGAAGAAAGATTTAGTACAACAAACGTCAATTGGCTCAATACCTCAATTGTTTTTAAAAAGGCAGAAGAATCTGCAAAGAAACGTGGTCGTCCCGAAGTGGATTTTGAAACATCTTCTGAACGCACAAAAAGGCTAAAAACTCAGTACTTGAGAGAAGCCGTTTCAATGCCGGCCTTAAGTTATGCAACTCAAATGAGCCTCAGAGCTTCTGGGCAGATTCAGGCCTCAAAAATTCTAAAAGATGTTACTGAAAACATTGACAGAGCTGAAATATACAGAAAAGCGATTCAGAAGTCCGCGGAGCAAAATTGTATGACAGGGGAAGATGCGTTGGCTGTGTTAGTTGCAGCAAAACTATCAAGGCACCAATATAATGTCATACGAATGAGTGCTCCTGAAAAGTTTCCATCCTATAAACTTGTACAGGCTGCGAAAAAAAATTGCTTCCCAAGCACTGAGCACATGAAAGTCACAGCTACTTGCGCTGAAGTAAGTCTTCAAGCTTTGCTTGACATTACTTCAAAAAGATTAATATCATTGCAGGAGAGTGTTTTAGAAATAATGGAGGATGAAGCACTCCGGAATTGTACTTTGATATCAAAATGGGGTTTCGATGGCAGCTCAGGACATAGTTCCTATAAACAAGCGTTTCATGGATTAGACGCAGACGATTCAGCTGTTTTTCTTACTTGTTTAGTCCCTATTCGACTTGAAAGTGGTGAAAAAATAATTTGGCAAAACCCTCGTCCATCTTCCACAAATTATTGTCGGCCGTTAAAAATAGAATATGTTAAAGAGTCAACTGATATTTCAAAAGCTGAAAAGCTGCGAGTAAGCACTGAGATTCAAAATCTGCAAAAAACTGTTCTCATGATGGGTACAAAGTCAGTGGAAGTACAACATACATTAATTTTTACAATGATTGATGGAAAGATTTGTAATGCTTTATCTGAAACAAAATCTACTCAAAAATGTTATTTATGCGGTGCAACCTCCAAGGAATTTAATAAAATTGATGAAATGATTTCAAGACCAATAAACACCGAATACTTGACTTTTGGAATGTCTGTTTTGCATGGTTGGATAAGGATGTTTGAATGTCTTTTACATGTAGCCTACAAACTACCTGTTAAAAAATGGCAAGTCCGCGAAAATGACAAGGCAATCGTGGCAGAAAATAAGGCACGAATTCAAAAAGAATTCCGAATAAAATGTGGGTTAATTGTTGATATGCCAAAACCTGGATTCGGCAACAGTAATGATGGAAACACTGCTAGGCGGTTTTTCCAGAATCCTGAACTTTCTGCTGAAATAACGAAAATAGAAATAGAACTTATAAAAAAAATGCACACAATTATGATTGTAGTTGCCAGTGGACATGAAATTGATGTTGATAAGTTCCGAAAACATGCGCACGAAACAGCAAGACTGTTTGTCAGTAAATATCCTTGGTATTATATGCCCCCAACTCTACATAAATACTTTATTCATGGCCCGGAAATAATAAAATCTGCATTGTTGCCAATTGGGCAGCTTTCTGAGGAAGCGCAAGAGGCTCGGAATTAAGATTTTAAGAACGTTCGAGAGCATTTTTCAAGAAAATCAGGTCGCGATAAAACAAATGAGGATATCTTCAATTATTTTCTGCTAAGCTCCGATCCTATCATTACTTCCAAGCAAAAACCATACACGAAAAAATTGCAGTCTTATCCCCCAGAAGCACTAGCACTATTGAAACCTCCAAGCATTCCCGCAGCAAATATTTTTGTTGAAACAAATATATCTGATGAAGAAAGTGATGAATAAACGTATCTATTAATTTTGTTTTAGTTTTTTTTTGTATTTAAATTAAAAAAATCGATGAAAATAAATAACTTTAAATTAAAAAAGGATTTTTTTTAAATCAGATTTTCTCCACAATTAGGGTAAAGATATAAGAGAGCATGGATAAAAGTTATGTCAGATAAAAAATTAATGTATTATTAAATCTCTTGAGCCTTAAAATAACCTTCCAATCTGAAAAATACTGACATTCTTATTAGTTCCCAAATAACCAAAGTTTAAGTGGGCGTGGCAGTTATAGCTTTAGATATGACCTAGTAAGGGTCTTAGAAGCATATATGCAAAATTTCAGCTTCCTAGCTCTTACGGTTGATTTAATACCACGTTTTAAGGCATTCTGCCCCACTGTGCGCCGCCTCTATTGATGGAATTTCATTAAATTCAATGTTGCTAAAGGGACCTGATAAATACCAGCCAAAATCTATTTTATCAACTTTGCAAAGATTTCGTGAACGTTAGATTGGTGTATGTGCGGGCATAAAAGAGATGTTTCACCGTATAAACATTCGAAAAGAAGACCAGAACTGCCAACGTTTTCTTTGGAGAGATGGGAGCTCGTCACGACCACCGGACTTTTATATTATGACCGCAATGATTTTTGGTTCCGCAAGCTACGGCATTATGTAGACGACTATGTGGATAGTTTTAATCATGTCTCCGAGGCTATTACTGTTGTAAAAGCAGTCAAGGATATTCATAGTGTTGCACTATTTGAACTACGAAGTTTTGTATCAAATCCGCCGGAACTTCTTGATACCTTAAATGAAAGTTCTGCATTATCATCGGATCTAAAAAATATATGCTACAGTGATTCTAACACCGAAAAAATTCTTTGTTATGTTCTGGGGTTCAAAAACCGACAATTTTCGTTTCGTTTTAAACTTTCAAAAGGTCCCAGCAGCCATTCTGGATGGCAGAATTAAGCCAACAAAAAGCCAAGTTTTGAGCCTGACAATGTCAATTTTTGACCCTTTCGGTTTTTTGGTGAACGTTGTAATCAAATCCAAGCTATTACTGCGAGATCTGTGGAGAAATAACACTGACTGGACGGAACAAATCCCGGAAGATATCTACCAAAGATGGTGTGAATGGTATCGTCAATTAGACTTGCTAAAGGAATTTAAAATACCAAGATGTTACCATCCACATTTAACTGACTCATGTGCTGAAGTTGAACTCCATATATTCGTGGATGCAAGCGAGGTTGCTTTTAGTGCTGTTGGATATTGGCTTATAAGCTAAAAAAATGATGTCGACTTAGTATTTGTTATGGGTAAAACAAGAAGCAGCCCCATAAAGGCCTTGTTCATTCCAAGACTAGAGCTCCAAGCAGCAGTTCTAGGAGTACGTCTAAAAGAAATAATATTAAAGAGCCATGAAATCAAGCCAATCAATGTTACGCTTTGGTACGATTCAAAAACAGTCATTCATTGGATCAGGTCGGACAGCAGTAATTACAAGCAATTTGTTGGACATCGTATAGCCGAAATACTTGATGGATCCGAAGTTTCAAATTGGAGATGGGTCCCAGGCAGTTTGAATCCAGCGGATGATGCGACGAGACCCAAAGTTATTCCAAAAACACCAATTAATTAGCCATGGATAATAGATCCTTCATTTTTAAAACTTCCTATGTCTGATTGGCCACAAGTACCAAATGACATATCAGCTTATGAGCACAACAATGAAAAACGTTCAAAATTTATTTTTTTTGTCAATGATTCTACATTTATTTCTTTTAAAAAAGTTTCAAACTATCATAGTCTACTAAAAACTGTTTGTTGGGTTTTGCGAGCAGTGAAAAAATGTATCAAAACTATAAAGTATAATGATAAATATGAAACATCGTCATCAAGTGCTTGGCTAACGGCTAAGGAAATGACAACCGCTGAAATTACTGTTTGCAGAATTGTTCAAAATGCAGTCTTTTCGAATGAAATACGTCATCTTTCCTCTATAGATAAAGTACCAAAAAGTAGTTCTGTATTCAAATTGACACTAAACTTGGATGAAAATGGTATAATTCGTTTAGGTGGTCATATACACAATGCAAATTGTGTTCCTTTAAATACAAAAAGGCCAATTATTTGACCTAAGGACCACACCTTGACAAGAATGATAGTTCAAGATAATCATGAAAAATTTCATCATCAAACCAAGAAGCGATTGTATGTGAAATACGCACTAAGTTTTGTATTCCTAGTGTTCGCCGATTGGTAAGGTCAATGAATTCCAGATGTCAGTTCTGTAAAAATTTGTATGCAGTCCCAGAGCCTCCATTAATGGGTCAACTTCCAATTGACAGACTCATGCCATACGTTCGGCCATTTTCATATACGGGTGTGGATTATTTTGGTCCTATTTAAGTAGCAATTGGACGTCGGAGTGAAAAGAGATGGGTAGCACTTTTCACCTGTTTAACCACTCGTGCCATCCATCTGAAACTGGCGAAAGATTTATCAACTGATGCAGTAATTCTATGTCATCAACTTCATCAACCGAAGAGGCACTCCGGTGAGAATACGAGGAACAAATTTTGTGGGAGCGAGTAAGGAAGACTGGGTTGTTACGGTGAAGGGTATATAAAATGAATGCATACACCGAGGAGTTGAATGGCTTTTCAACACACCAGGAGATCCATCAGCTGGAGGAGCTTGGGAGCGCATGGTCAGGTGCGTAAGGAATGTTTTGTCATTCACGCTAAAGGAAAGGACTCCACAAGTAGAGACGCTCCAAAGCCTTTTAATTAAGGCTGAAAACCTAATCAATTCTCGTCCTCTCACACACTTGCCGATTGAAACAGAGGAGGCTGAACGCCAAACCATTTTTTACTAGGTTGTCCAAATTATGTACAGACCCCAGAAGTTAAGGAAGGTTCACATCTTCGGAAGCAGTGGCATATACTACAACAGCTTAAACAAATGTTTTGGAAAAGGTGGGTTTCGGAATATCTGCCCATTATAACGCGTCGAACGAAGTGGCATTCGCAGACTAGGTGGGTTGAGGTGGGTGATATTGTGGTAATTTGGATGGTAGAGGTGAATGGAAACGTGGAAGAATCAAACGAATATTTCCAGCACCTGATGGGCAGGTTCGATCCGCAGCTGTTAAGACGTCAAATGGTATTCTTCGAAGACCAGTTTCGAAATTGGCCAAGCTATATGTCATGGGTGAATCTCGCACTTCGATTCACGGGGAGCGGGATGTTACGGCTTAAAAAGAAACACTTGTTTTCTGAACGATACCATAAATTTGTAATTCTTTTCTGAACGATGCCATTTGTTTGTAATGTAACGTCCCTGACTCTGTCGGTAATCGATGGAATTAATTTTTCTAGAAACTAAATGAATTTACTAAACGGAAAAGACGAAACATCATTCCACAGACGCCGATTTAACGTAATTTTTAGCCAGAGAGAAAAACGAAATAATAAACTGAGCGAACGCTTACGAGCATCTGTTTTATTATTCGGAAACAGTCAACTTAACGAAGAACACTAAATAAAACTGGTTTTGGTCCACAACCTAAATCTCCGCCAAAAGAAGAGAAAGACTTAATGAATCTTATAGCACAAAAAAATAGATGTTTCACGCTCATAGAAAAATATGGGATGTGAAACTGAAAATCCTCATTTAAATAAGATTTTAAGAAAGCTCTTTTCAAAGAACTAGTTTAAGATCTGTGTTAAGTGCTTTTTCTCTTTCAAATTTGTACTTTCTAAATTCGCAACAAAAATAATAAGGGTAGTCATGCAACGTCGTAAGTTTACAATTTGTGTAAAATGATAAGTTTACGCAAAGTTTGCATGAACGACATTTTTTAAACATTTGATTAAATGCAAGGTAATTCAATCAGAATAAGAGTCACAATGACGGATAAGTTTAACCAGGTTGGCTAATTTTACGCAACAAAATCAATTTGATAAGTTAAACCAAATTGTGTAAATCATTTCCCATACAAAATTTGACAGACCATTAACCAAAAGATAAACTTTTTCAATATAGTACGGCATTGTTAGTCCTGACGTTATTTTTCAATAAATAATTTTCGATTATAAGTAATTTTTTTTAAATTTAATTCTCCCACCAAAACGAGAGGAAATGGACCCACTTTTCAATTTAACTTTTTTCTTTCTAGGACCAACCTATACGCTCTGGCTTTTTGTCATACTTTTTCAGAAATGTTTTCAAATAATTGATTAGCCTTAAGAAATAACATACTTTTACTGTATAAGTTTTGTTATCGCCCACTATATATACTTATGATTCGTATGTATGAAGAATTAACCTACTTCAATTTTAAAGAAAATACCTATCTACAAAAATGTAAAACATTACTTGCTTTTAATTTCATTAAAACATTTGTTTTTAGTGTGACTGCGATAGTAGATATTCTTATCATAAAATTCTATTATCCCAATTTACTACAATCTTTCACACAACCAAACAAAAAAAGGCCAATATAATCTCAATTTTGAGACAATACAACCTTATTATAGGAAATCGATAGAAAACACGCAAAAAATTAATGTTTTTCTGGTCTCTTTTGGACTCCCATTAATTTTGTATACGATGATCTCATTCTTCTGTTACTTTCTTAGCAGCGATGCCAGATGAGATTTCTAGAACCCCACCGTATTCCAAAAGAAACCAACCATTTTTGTACTGGAAGGAAAAAAAAATACCGCCAGAACTTTTTGCGTTAAATACGAGTATTTCCTAGATATAAAATGAAAACAAAATCAAAACCATACCTTGAACAAGTTTTCACGGTGAATAAAGTTTTCAAAGAGAACAAAACACACTCTGACAACTATTTTTTTTTAATTAACTAAGGAAATTTGATCATTAAAATTCATACGTAGCTATGTATGTCCATAATATTGTAACGACTGTCACATCTGTTCTATACACTGATCTCTATATACACTGGATAGTGTATTCCTTAAAATGTATAACAGTTTTTTTGTTTCAATTTGAAGATGACAATTAGGTCGTCGGCTTCATAATTTGACGTCTACATTAACACAAAAAAACCTGTTTCCAAAATTTCAATCTGAAGAAAGAGAAACAGACCAATGATATGAAAGAGAAAAACTTTGTGGGAGTTTATTTTATATATTTTTTTTCATTAAGTTATTCATTTAGCCAGTTTATATTTCTGAGATCTCAGAGGACTCAGAGCGCTTAGAAATATAAACAGGATTCCTCTCAAAAATTCCTCACTTTTCCCCTTAAAAACTGAGACTGAAATTTTTTGGATTCGCTTGCTTAATTATTTTTTGTCTCAGTAAATTAAATACGAAGAAAAGAAAAAGAGAGTTGTTTTGACTTCTATGTTAGGAATACTGTTTATATTTTATTCTCCTGCTCCGTCAAAAAACTGAGGAAAAATACTGAGCGCTCAAGAAATATAAACTGGCCAATTGTGTACATTTTGTTTGTGCTATTATTTTCCAATAGCACTAGAATTATATCAATAGAAAGGTGTTTAAATAGGTAATAGTAAATATGTAATGGGATATGGGAACAATCGACTTCGTTCATTATTTCATTTTGCAAACAAGTTGAACAAAACAGCTGATAAGTGTGATGAGGAGAATGCGATTATATAGTCTGTGTTTTTTTACGATTTTACCTCCTTGTCACACTCTTTACATTTGTAGTTCCGTTTCATTTAACCATTTATGTGTAATAAAATTACAAACACAACAATGTTAGCAAAGAAATTTGGGGGGGAGCAACGAACGGAAATTCGACGTCTTCATAGTGGATTATTTTGTATAAATTGTTATACAGTCATATTGTTATACAAAAAAGTGGTCAGCTTCATAATATAACAATTCTTCAAATGGAAGCAACTTTCTTATGTCAATAGGCTATCCAGTGTATTATAGAGATCAGTGTTTCTATAACGACTGTCGAATGAACTATAACCACTCTCGAATAAAAGAAACACCGAATTTCGAATTAGACAGGACACAAACCAACGTACGGAGAGCGTTGGTGAACCTTAGAACTTCCAATACTAAACGTCAAATTGAAAGCTTTGGAAAGGGAAATTGCCCCTATGGAATCTCTGGAAGCAAATACTAGAACCTTCAAGCTTCTTGGGGAGCCTTATGAAAAGTATAAAAGCACATGTCTGACCGACAGAGGACGTAGTTTATTTTTAATCGCTAATGAGTAAAGTTGTTAGTAATAATAGTCAAGTTAGTGAATTAATTTCAGTGGTGAACAATAAATTGTTTGTAGTAGGAAAAGTAAAGTGTTTTATTTTGTGAAGTAAGTAAATGGAGAATTTAAATAAAGTGAATAAGTTTTATTAACGAACCTGAGAAAATATTGCAATATGTAATAAAAGACAAATCTCCGATTAAATTTTAAAAAATCTATTCAAATAAATTTGGGATGACTGTTAATTTAATCTTAATAATATAGTTTTACTTAAAGACATTTTAATACAGTTTCTTTATAAAAAAATTAAATTCTCTTACATTATGTAGGTACTTATATCAATAAGGTTTATGGGTGAAAAGTTAGATTTTTTAGGTAGGAACACATGTTTTGATTTACAAAATAGAACTTTTTGTTATTAAAATAATAAAAAAGGATTTCAGCATATTAATTTAAAAAAGATAAAAATAAAATTAAAAGTTAGCATTTTTAAGTAGAAACTCATAGCGCATACATAAGTAAGACTTAAGCGTAATTAATTATTACCATAAAACATTAACATAAAACGCTTATTCCACCTATATTTCACGATTTTACTAAACCACGAAATAAGAGTTAAGCCACAGGTTAAAAAACAATAAATGCTCATGAAATAGTAAAGTGACGTTTACCAAAAATTACTTAAGAAAATCTACTACAGTAAGTAGTATGCCTGTTTGGTATCTTGAAATTTTCACCAAGCTTCGCAAATTTGTTTTTTTTATGGGTTTTGACAGCTTAAAATTTCAAGTAACCAAACACACCTCTCAGGATTTTGTTGTTTGTCTACCTTTATTTTGGCTGTTTCTCTCTATTATTTTATGTATATAAATTGTTTACATATTAGAAAGGGAAAATTTAACAAAAAAAGGAAAAGGAGCAAAAATTGGAGCACCAACGACAGCGTAAGTTTTTAAAACCAAACGAAACCATTTATAAATAACTTTTTGCTTAATATTCTTCAGAACTTACTGAAATCCTAATGCGTAGCAAAAATAAACTGCATAGAAAATAAAATTGTATAGATACCAACACCACCGGGTGTTTAAGGCAGGAGGGGTACGAGTCGGTTCTCTAGATAATATAGGTACTCTATGATAGATACCAACACCAATGAAAAATAGGAATGCTGGACGAAAATTATAAACAATTAAGTTTTAAAGTTATTTTATCATCATTGGATGAAAGCTTTGAAAAAAACATAATGGTTTCAGATTTAATTGCTCTTGTGATGTTTTGCGTGAAATTGCGCAAATCCAATTGCAGTGGAAAAGCATGAAGCTAAAGGTAAAATCGGTGGAGTCAGCTTAACGAAAAGCACTAAATAAAACCTAAATCTCCAACAAAAGAAGAGAAAGTCTTAGGGCGGTATTCACCGAACGCTCATAACTTAAGAGCTTCATAAACATATTCACCAAGCAATAAAAGTGAATATTAAAGAGCGCTCATAAAAGTTATGAGTGGTCCTGACCACTCATAAAGTTATGAGCGCTCTCTCCGAAAATTTATTCAAAAGCCTTCGAAGTAACCCTTCAAGCAAATTCACTTATCTATTTTGTCGTTACTTCTTGGATCCTTACAAAAATGAGTGTTGCACGCACACATACTATAATTCTTTTTGAGATTTAATTTTTTTCCCACTTATTTTATAAGTTTATTTTTGTAGGTTTGTAGGTTACGTGGTGAAAATCACTACTGGTTTTAGTCCGTGAAAACTTAAAAAAAAAAAACGTCAGTAATACAAATCCTTCAGCTCCACTCCCCTTCAATCAAAGGAGTTTGTTTTGGGTCCGCAAATGAAGTAAACAACGTATGAACGACACACCTTGCAAAACCAAAAAGTATTTGTTTTATAAAACAAACTAAAATATGTAATGATACTCAGCGCAGGATTTACAAAACAAAAATAAAAACAAATAAATGCAAATAAAATAAAATCACTTTAATCACAAAAAATTTGTGTTAATGTGTGTTCAACACTCATTTTTATAAAGATCATAAAAGTGCCAACAAAGTTGGGCAAGTCTGAAAACAGTTTGATTTCCCAGTTTGAGTTTGCCTGGTGAAGAGAGAGTTGTTCTCTTTTTCGCACTTCGAAAAAGAGTGATTGATGAATACCGCCCTTAATGAATCTTATAGCACAAATAATTATGTACAGACGTCTCACGCTCATAGAAAAATATGGGATATGAAACTAAAAATCTTCATTTCAATAAGCTTTTAAGGAAGCTCTTTTCAAAGAACTATTTTCTCTTTCGAATTTGTACTTTCTAAATTCCCAACAAAAATAATAAGGGTAGTGCATGCAACGTCACGAGTTTACAAATTGTGTTAAATGATAAGTTTGAGTAAAGTTTGTATGAACGACCTATTTTAAACATTTGATTAAATGCAAGGTAATTCAATCAGAATAAGAGGCACAATGACGTTTGGATAAGTTTAACCAGGTTGGTTAATTTTACGCTACAAAATCATTTGATAAGTTTAACCAAATTGTGTAAATCATTTCCCATACAAAATTTGACCGATCATTAACCAAAAGATAAACTTATCCAATATAGTACGGCATTGTAAGTCCTGGCGTTACTTTTTAATAATTAATTTTCGATTATAAGTCATTTTTTTGTTAAATTTAACCCTCCCACCAAAACGAGAGGAAATGGACCCTCTTCCCAATGTAACTTTTTTCTTTCTAGGACCAACCTATACGCTCTAGCTTTTTGTCATACTTTTTCAAAAATGTTTTTAAATAAATGATAAGTCCTAAGAAATAACATACTTTTATTGTGTTTTGTTATTGCCCACTATGTATAAATACTTATGATTCGTATGTATGAAGAATTAACCTACTTCAATCATATCATACATTTCTATTATCCCAATTTACTACAATTATTCACACAACCAAACAAAAAAAGGCCAATATAATCTCAATTTTGAAACAATACAACCTTATTATAGAAAATCAATAGAAAAAAATGCACAAAATTAATGTTTTTCTTGTCTCTCTTGGACTCCCATTGTATACGATGTTCTCATTCTTCTGTTAGTTTCTTAACAGTGATACCAGATGAGATTTCTAGATCCGTATTCCAAAAGAAACCAACCATTTTTGTACTGGAAGGAAAAAAAAAATACCGCCAGAACTTTTTGCTTTAACTATTTCCTAGATATAAAATGAAAATAAAATCAAAACCATTCCTTTAACAAGTTATCACGGTGAATAAGGGTTTCAAAGAAAACAAAACACACTCTGACAACTATTTTTATTAATTAACTAAAGAAATTCGATCATTAAAATTCATCTCAAACGTAGCTATGTATGTCCATAATATGTAATAAAAACAAATCTTCGATTAAGTCTTAAAAATCTATTCAAATATATTTGGGATGACTGTTAATTTAATCTTAGTAATATACTTTTACTTAAAGACATTTTAATACAGTTTCTTTATAAAAAAATTAAATTCTCTTACATTATGTAGGTACTTATATCAATAAGGTTTAAGGATGAAAAGTTAGATTTTTTAGGTAGGAACATATGCTTTGATTTACAAAATAGAACTTTTTGTTATTAAAATAATATAAAAAGGATTTCAACATATTAATTTAAAAAAAAAAAAATAAAAATAAAATTAAAAGTTAGACGTTTAAGCCTAGTACGCAGATGGAGCTAAAATTTCACTGCCACTTTTTTCTCCAAACACCAGCTAAACTCCTAGCTAAATTTTTACACAAGATTTTTGTGGAGACAGCTGTTCTCTGAATAGGAATTATACTCACCAATTTCAAAGAATTTTTTTCTTCAAATTTTAAAGTGAATGTAACCAAATAAAATAGATTTTTCTTTTTGGCATTAATAAATCGTTTGTCTTTGCATATTTCTCGCTCTCATTTTTCATTTTCACAATGTAATATGCTCACATAAATCTCACAAATATGAAAACATGCCACAATTTAGCTCAAGAATAAAAGTACCGAACAATTATTTCACACGCTAAATTTTGACAGATGGCGCCGTACAGTAAGAAACAAAAATTTGAATTTTTAGCTGGAGCTGCGTACCTTTCGGCTAAAACGCTTGGCTTAATTTTAGCTTGGCTAAATTTTGGAGAGATTTTTGAATGGGAGCGAAATTTTAGCTCGATCTGCGAACTAGTCTTTAAAGTGGGAACTCATAGCACATATATAAGTAAGACTTTAGTGCTTACAGCATTATTAACATAAAACGCTTATTCCACCTTTATTTCACTATTTTACTAAACCACGGAATAAGAGTTAAGCCACAGTTTGAAAAACAATAAATGTTCATGGAATAGTAAAGTGGCCATAGAGTACCTATATTACCTAGAGTCGCGACTCGTACCCCTCTTGCCTAAAACACCCGCAAATTTTATCTGAGCACATTAAGAGAAAACTCTCTTAAATTCCGTGTCTGTGAATACGTGTGAAAATACAAAATGGCATCAGTAGCTCAAAAGGTGACGTTTTGTTTTTTTCCATTATGTAATGTCAAAATGACAATTCTCGGTTGTGTTTGTAAAATTCCATTTATAAATTTTCTTTCAATCGAATTAAATATATTGTATTAATTTAAAGTCGACTCGCTGGTCCGGAAATGGAAAATAAAGAAGAACGTGTACCATTCGCCTTGACAAATGGTTTGGCCTAGGCTTGGTAACTTTGGGGGGTGGTGAAACACCAACTGGTCTGATACACTTCCAACTTCCTGACACACTCTATTATATAGTTCGCGGCAAAAGAATGACCATTACTCGGCCCCCAAAAGGAGAAGTACAAACTACCTCCATTCCAAATTTCAACTGCGAGAAGGTGATACTATTAACATTAATGTTACTCTAGTTCTTCAATGTTCATCAACATCTCCTAAGAACAATTGCCAAAAGTTTAATTCTTTGCAAGGACGTTAAACCAAGCTGAGAATTGCTGTTTAATCAATTTCGAGCAATTCATAGAAAGATCTAAAAGATTGTGAAGCGATTACGTAAGTATTTCTTATGTTGATATCAAAAATATTTCTTTAAATATCGCTCCTACCATTTTAGACAAGGCTTCTGTAAGCTGTGTGCATATGTCTCAAATATGCAGGCACTCAGAACAAATTGGATTCTCGGGAAAGTTTGTTGGAGAATATGCTGGACGAGCAACTGTAGAGAGAACCCTGATGCTGATTCTAATCTCTATATACATAGCTTGTGTATTTTGGAATGAAAATTTGGTAATAATACGAACGATTTTTTATATCTGCGACCTAGAATAGGAACAGATCATTGCCAAGTTACCTATAGCTCTCAAATGGCTATGCAAGTTAAGAAACGCATTTTACATGCAAATTAAATTAGAAAACAGAACCAATTAATATACTTTGGAGTCACACTTAATGTTGACTCACTAATGAAAATATGTTTTCAAATATTTATGTTCTCAAATTTCAATTACACAAAACAGATTTGTGAAGTTCGTAAGAACTGATTAATATGAGTTTCAATTACACAAAACAGATTTGTGAAGTTCGTAAGAACTGATTAATATGAGTAACGGCATGAATAAGATGTCTTTGTTTAAAAGATATAAATAGGGCACAAATATGTGCAATAAGTTTATGTTAATTCTGATACTCGAAGTGTATAGTTTAGGTTAAGCTTGAATAAAGTTTTTTAAAACCTAAACAAAAGGGTTAACTTATTAATTGGCGACCGTGACAGGACGGGTATTCTTTAAATCTGAAAATAAAAAGTAAGATTGAATATCTGTCGTAACGCGTTAAGTGCGTGAGTGAAAAAAAATAAGTAACCAAAACTTAAAAGCAAATAAGTATCCTAATTAAAGGGAGAAAGAATTACATTAAAGAAAAAGAGTTCTGCATAAAAAATAATTCATAAATGAAATATTTCAAATTGTGCGAATACTAGAAATAAATTGCGCGTTAATAAATGATTCTGGTTTAAGAAATATATAATTAGTGTGTGTATTTAATGTCGGACTCAAAACCCTCAGGAAAACCCTCAGGGATAAATGATAAAAAAGAAAATGATAAACGATTAAGTGAGAAATTCATTAGAATTAGAGCCCTCTTTAACAAAGTCCACGAGGAGGATGTGAAAAATAACAATATTTTAAAATAAGTGCAATAAATTGAAGATCAAAAGTTAGTCCTCTAAAAAAAAAAAGGAAAAAACAATAATAAAAGAAAAACAAGAAAGTGAAAATAAAAAAATTAAATAAAAAAAAAAGAAAAAATAATTTAAAAAGGAAAAAATTAATTTCCAGAAAAATTAATTAATGAAACATTTGAAAAGGAGCTAGTAAAGAGAAACAGCAGTACAAGTCGGTGATCAGCATTCCAAGATATATTTATATGTATGAGTAAGAAATTATTTTAAATAAAATAACAGTTTTAATTTGAACCTTAAAAAGTGAACATTTAACTCAAGGCAAAGTTTAATAAGTATTACTTGAACTTATATTTCGGAAAGTTAATTAATTAAACAAAAGAAAGACATCCTGGACGATTTTATTGAAACTTTCAAGACATTGACTATAGACACAAAAATGACTACAGAAACTGAAAATTTAGTAGCTAGGTTAGTAGCTAGCAATACAGCTACTTTGCAAGCAGAGATAGCTTCATTAAAGGCTTCTCTTCAATCGTTAACTAATACCAATTTAGTCACAGACTACAAAACCCAAACGATAATAGAATCAATTAACTGCAATGAGTCTTTAGATGTTATAAAATCATTGCCGGATTTTTCGGGTATAAACCCAAATTCATATGTTAGTTGGCGAGAAGCTGCTAACAATTCCATGTCCCTTTACACTAGAGGAAGCAGAAAATATTTTGCTGCCCTCACAATCTTAAGAAACAAAATTACAAGTAATGCTAATGATATTTTGACAAACCACGGAACAGTTCTTAATTTGGATGCAATAATCTCAAGATTAGATTTTGCATATGCGGATAAAAGACCAGCTCATATCATAGAGAAGGAGATGAGCATATTGAGACAAGGTAACTTGTCAATAATAGATTTCTATAATGAGGTCAATAAGAAATTGACACTTCTAATAAATAAAACTATAATGACACATGGAAGTGACTCTGCATTAACAAAAGAATTGAATAAGATGAATAGGAAGAATGCTCTACGAATTTTTATGACCGGCCTGAATGGTCAGTTATCTAACATAATGTTTTCGATCTCACCGGAAGATTTACCCTCAGCTTTAGCGAAAGCGCAGGAGTTAGAGTCGAATAATATGAGAGCAAACTTCGCTCTTCAATTTAATCGGACCAATAATTTGATTCAACATCCAAGAAATAATTCAAATAACAATTTACGATTTCCTGCACGGATTCAAAATTATCAAAGACCACAGCCTAAACCTGAGCCCATGGAAATAGATAATTCAACTAGTAGGTACAGACCTCAGAATAATTTTCAAAATAATTTTCAGAGAAATAATCAGCCTCAAAACAATTACCAGAGAAATTATCAGCCCCAGTGGAGGAAGCCTGATTTTAATACTTATAATAATCCTCAAAGACCAATTTTTAAACGAGAACGCAATAATAGTGTTCAAAATAGTAACCAGACGCCCCCAGTAAAAATAGAAAGGGTAAACAATTTAAATGAAAATGCTTTTTTAGAAGAGCGCCAGAATTGCCCTATATATATAGAAACGGGCCAAACAGAAAATTAAAAATACTAATAGACACGGGTGCTACATGTTGTTATTGTAGGCCTAATTGCTTGAATGATCGACAGAAGTTAGTAATAAATAAAAAAGTCAGGACAATAAATACAGTGATCACACATTTTTACGAAGTATACATATTTGATAGATATGTCAGATTTTATGAAATAAATAATAAATTAGACGCAGATTTATTGATAGGGTTCAATTTATTAAGAAGCGCAAATGTAAAACTAGATTTTGAAAGTAAAACATTGCATTACGGAAATAAATGTGAAAAAATTTACATTCCAGAAGAAGAGTGTAATAAAATGATAGAAGTTAGAGAAAATGAAAATGTTAATTATGAACAATTAACAAATGAAATAAAAGAAAAAATAAAAAAATTACACCCGAATATTGATTTGAATTTACCGTTCAGAACGGATGTAAAAGCGGAAATCCGAACAACCGTCGAAACCCCTATATGGAGTAGACAGTACCCTTATCCGCTATCCGCTAATAGTTTTATTAACAAAGAAGTTAATAGAATGATGAGAGATGGGATAATACGGCCATCAAAAAGTCCATACAATTCACCTGTTTGGGTAGTACCAAAAAAAGGAATGAATGAGGATGGGACACAAAAAAGTAGAATGGTAATAGATTTCAAAAAATTAAATGAAAAAACGATATCAGACAAATATCCGATACCCGAGTCAAGTGTAATTTTATCAAATTTAGGGAAAGCAAGATTTTTCTCTACAATAGATTTGGAATCAGGATTCCACCAAATACAAATGAAACCAGAAGATATTGAAAAAACTTCATTCGCAGTAAACAATGGCAAATACGAATTTTTAAGGATGCCATTTGGTTTAAAAAATGCTCCTAGCATATTTCAGAGAGCAATGGACGATATATTGCGAGAACATGTAGGTAAAATATGCCATGTTTATATAGATGATATTATAGTTTATTCGGAAACTATAGATAAACATATACAGGATTTAGATACAATAATTAAAGTTTTGAAGGAATCACATATGAAAATATCTTTGGAAAAATCTACATTTTTCCAAAAACAAGTAGAATTTTTAGGATATATGGTAGGTCGTAACGTAATAAAAACACATCCAAAAAAGATTGAAGCAATAAGTAAATTTCCAGAACCAACAACATTGAGACAACTTAGGAGTTTTCTAGGATTAACAGGATTTTATAGAAGATTTATAAAAGATTATGCAAAAATTGCTAAACCACTGACAATTAATTTAAAAGGAGAAAATGGACGAGTCTCCAAATTCGTTTCGCAAAAAACAGATATTAAACTCGACGATAAGGGAGTTAAGGCTTTTATACAATTAAAGAATCATTTAATTAATGAAATAGTTTTGACACAACCGAATTTTAATAAAAAATTTGTCTTAACGACAGACGCTTCAAATGACGCGATTGGTGGAGTTTTATCTCAAGAGGATAAACCGATTACGTTCATATCGAGAACTTTAAATGATACAGAAAGGAATTATGCGACAAATGAGAAAGAACTTTATGCCATAGTATGGGCATTAAAGAATTTAAGAAATTATTTATATGGTGTCAAAGATTTAGAAATACATACAGATCATCAACCCTTAACATATGCAGTTTCTACACGAAATCCGAATGCAAAAATGAAAAGATGGCATTCCATAATTGAGGAGTACGCTCCAAAAATAATATATAAACCAGGCAAAACGAACGTAGTTGCTGATGCTTTATCACGACAGAATATTAATCATTTATCAGATAGTTCCTCCACGGAAAATACAATTCATTCTGCAGAAAGTAGTGATAATACTGAAATCAAGGAAACATCAAAACCTTTAAATCAATTTAAACAACAATTATTGCTTATGAAAAACGATAATACAATTCACGATAGAATTATTACTTTTGGAAGGACTAGACATATAATAGAATATGATACAGTAGACAATTTAATTGGTGTGTTAAGAGAATATTTACAACCGGGAGTTGTAGCGATACATTGCACTATAGAAGATCTTTATGACATAAAGTCAAAATTAATAGAAACTTTCAATAATAAATTCCTTTATACTAAACTATTTCCAATTGACATAGATAGAGAAGACGATCAGGCAAATATAGTAAGAGATACTCATAACAGAGCACATAGAAACTTCCATGAGAATTTAAAGCAAATATATAAAACATATTATTGGCCACAAATGACCAAACAATTTAAGGAATTTGTAAGAAATTGTGAAATTTGTAATAAAAATAAATATGATCGACACCCACAGAGAATCCCAATTGGAGAGGCTCCAATTCCTAAGAAGGAGGGGGAACAACTTCACGTTGACCTTTTTTTCGCTCAAAATTTAAAATTTATGACTTGTATAGATGCCTATTCAAAGTTTTTAGTCATTAAATCAATTGAAGATAAGACAAAATTAGATGAGAAAATTTTAGATATTATTCAAACTTTTCCAGAAGTCAAATGCATAACGATAGATAATGAACCAGGTTTTACATCAATTCAGTTTAAAAATTTAATGGATCGAATGAATATTAGAATTTTTTACTGTGATCCGAAGCATAGTTTAACAAATGGACAGGTAGAAAGAGTTCATTCAACTTTGATAGAAATAGCAAGATGTATGAAACAGGAATTTCAATTAATAGACGATTTAGAATCTATATATAGAGCTGCTCAACAATATAACAAATCAATACATTCAGTTACAAAGGAGAAACCATATGAGGTTCTATACAACAAAGTAAAACATGAAGATTTAAGTGCGAAATTACAAGGAGCTCAAAAGAAAATGTTAAATTACCATAATAAGAAAAGGAAACCAAAGGATTATAAACCAAAAGAAATCATATATGAAAAAATAATAGGATGTAGAAATAAGTTAACACCAAGATATAAGAAACAAAGAGTTAAGTTAGATTTAGGTAGAAAAGTTCGAATTAGGAAAAGAAATAGAATAGTCCACAAAGATAACATTAAAACATAAATTTTATTTTCAGAAAAATGATTTTCTTAATATTATTAACGATAGTACGATTGACAACATCTGAAATTATTGACTACACAAGAGAGCGTAATAAATTAATTATAATGGAATTACAAAATATAATTCAAACTATCGCATTAGCTAAATCAGGTATACTTAATCCAGCTATACTAAATTTACAGGATATCAAAAAGATAACGCAACATGAACATGGTAGTATGACTATAACAGACCTTATGGACGTTTCTAAATTTAAAATATTACAAAATAATGAAGTAATAGTAGTACTTATAAAATACCCAATAATTAATAAAAATTGTAAACTATTTGAAACAAGGGCCATAAGCCAACACGATGGAAAATTGTTAATAAACAAAGAAATTGCTAAATGTTTAAATGAATTCATAAATGTTGAAGATTGTAAAAAGGAATTAAGATTTAATTTTTGTAAACTTTTGAAAAATGATTCATGCTTGTCAAATATACTTAATAATAAGAATGCCACATGTAACAAAATAAAGGAAAAGAATTTAGATTTAGAAATTATAAAAGATGGTTCAATTCTTGTAACAGGAAAACATACCATTAATAATACTATTGTAAATGGAACATACTTAATCAATTTTGAAAATACTACCATTATTGATGGAAAATTATATGAAAACCCAACATTTGTAATACAAAACTATTTAAAGACATATAGTATTGATAAATTTGAAATTAAAGAATATTTTGAATCATATAATGAAAATTTAAAATTTGATAATATTAATGTAATACAATCTATGAAAGATGGAATTGTCAATAGCCCAGTTATGTCATCATTTATACTTATATTTATAATTATAATTATTGCAATATGTTTCATGTATTATTTAAAAATTAAATCATCATATGAATCACGTCTACGTCATAGAGAAGAAGTCAAGTTCAAGAAATTGCTAAAACGTGTCGAGATATTGACAGCAGAAGCGGGACGTTCTACTCTTAAGAAGGAGGGGAGTTAAGAAACGATTTTACATGCAAATTAAATTAGAAAACAGAACCAATTAATATACTTTGGAGTCACACTTAATGTTGACTCACTAATGAAAATATGTTTTCAAATATTTATGTTCTCAAATTTCAATTACACAAAACAGATTTGTGAAGTTCGTAAGAACTGATTAATATGAGTTTCAATTACACAAAACAGATTTGTGAAGTTCGTAAGAACTGATTAATATGAGTAACGGCATGAATAAGATGTCTTTGTTTAAAAGATATAAATAGGGCACAAATATGTGCAATAAGTTTATGTTAATTCTGATACTCGAAGTGTATAGTTTAGGTTAAGCTTGAATAAAGTTTTTTAAAACCTAAACAAAAGGGTTAACTTATTAATTTGCATATGTCATTAGGATCTTTATTTCTCGTAGCCAGTCGCTCTTGAATGTGCATTGTTTCCAAAATGTTCCAACCACAGGAATGACAATAGGTAAGTAAGGTTTTTTTTTTGCTTTTTATTTGTGTTACTCGTATATATTAGACATTACTTTTAAGATAATTTAACTTTCATCTATATATCCATCGTTGATTTATAATTTTTAAGATATAATTCAACCTTTTCGTCATCTTTTTAGCTGTTAAACCACGATATCATGCTGAACTCAAAAAGCTTCCCATGGCACCTTGTTTGCTCCCAGAACTAAGCTCTCTAAATCAATGATTGTAGACTATCAAAATTATTGGCCAGTCTGCTTTGAAAAAAGACGCAACTGGGATCAGTTGGTGTAGGTAAATCGAAAAATACCCATTAATATATTTAACTAATTATTTAATATAGGGCTTACAGGCATTACAAATGCTTCTGGATCGCCAATCGAAAAAGCCATAAGCTTACAAAAGCGGAAGTGGAACGCTATCAACAATTGGACAAGATGCATAGCTTACCAATATATTTATCAATTGTCAATGTAAAAATCCTTGTATTTCTTTCTTTGTATTAAAACATTTTGTTTTCAAACAACCTATGTTTACATTAAATATCTTCCTTAGACTTTGCAAGCAACTAAAGAGAACACAAAGACCTGTGAGGCAACTTAAGCTCATCTACATAAAAATACAAAAAGAAAATTATGTTATTTCCAAGGAAATCGTAAATTCGTAAATTCTGTTTTGGAATATTCAAAATCATGTATAAAAAAAGCTGTCAAATCTCTTCCAAGATTTAAGACTGAATTGTGGCCATGTTGTCAAAACAACAAATTCGATGTGACTCTTGAAGCTGTAAAACTTTTTATAAACATTTTTTTGTGAAATTCATTTATTAACAAGTTTCGCTGTGCTCGTCATATTGGCGCATATTCATAGATGTTGCCTTTAGTATTGCGAAGCAAATCTGGAGTTAATTAATATTAAAACTTCATTAGCTAAACCCCAGTTTTGTCTAGCAATAGCTTAAACAACATCTATAAATACGCCCCATTGTGTTTTTGCCATGCAAATTGGGGGGTAGTTTTGATTTTATTCCTGCATTATATATTCAGGGTTGAATCCGTTTCTGAAACTTGTGACTAAAACTTCGTGACGCAACAAGAAAACGAAATTCAAAAAAAGAATTAACAATGCATTTTTTGAGGTTGAGGTTATAATTATTCGTAAGTTTCATCAAAGTACAATTGAATGTATATACAATTTTCAATAAATCTCTATTTAAGGTTTTTTCTGCTAACCCATTTGGACTTAAATGCTAGTTGAAAATAAACGAATTCTTACTATTTCCGAAAATCAACTCGGACACATTTTTTAATTACATTGTGTGACAAGATTTTAATTTTGCATTTGCTGCGATTGCTGGTGACTAAACTGCTGTTGTTGTTGTGCCGACATTGGTAAATCTTCAGACTTCATTTGGGAGCCGGGAGGTTGTTGATGTGACAAAGACTGTACTAGCTGCAGAAAATTATTGCGTCTCTGCTCCGAGAAGATGTAATATCTGAAAAGAGTTAGTTTCAATTAGAAAATGTTGGCTATGATAAAAATATTTGATTGGCTTTGTAAAATAATTTAACAAACATCGTTTTTTAAAGTGAAAAAACTTCAAAAAACTACCGAAAACTTCTTAAACGCCTTTTTTCTTCTCAAATATCTTAAAAACAATGAATGATATTGGCTTTGGGTTAATTTTATTCTACTAGCTTATCTTCACTTGATTCCATATCAAACCCCTAAAAACATTTTCGAAGATCTTGAATTGGAGATTTTTTCAAAACTAGCTTCCGAGTTCATCAATGGGAAGTTACCAGTATGTGCTATACTCAGCCTTTTTTTAATTGTTCGTTGGGATCGGGCAAGCTTCTGTTTAAACTGAAGCAATTTAAAAAGATTTTATTGAATTTCTGAAAAAGTAAATTACGCTGTGATGATTTTTCCTAATGGTTTCACTCACAACGATGATTTAT
Source organism: Dasysyrphus albostriatus (assembly GCA_946251815.1). Classification (NCBI taxonomy): domain Eukaryota; kingdom Metazoa; phylum Arthropoda; class Insecta; order Diptera; family Syrphidae; genus Dasysyrphus; species Dasysyrphus albostriatus. The sequence goes on from OX276335.1 coordinate 118,622,175, forward strand.
TTATTTTTGAATTCAATATTAAATAGTGCTACTATTTACATTATTTATTTTTAATTTGAAGAAAAATTTCAAAAAACCCTAGATTAAAAGAAGTTTCCTTTTAGGTTTTCAAAAATAATATATAGTAAACTTCTTTTGTTCTGTGAGTTTTTCGAAATTTGTTCCAAATACAAATCTTATAATGCTAAATCTGAATAAATACTTAATCTGAAAGCATAAAAATCATCTGTGTGGGTCAAAGAGTTTGGAAAAATTATCACAGTTCAATTGCCTTTTTTCACATACATGATTTAACTCAGAGATAAATATTTGACTGGGACGCGGAATGAAATTCAATTCCTCAACATTGATTCTCAAAGTGAGATACCTAAAAACATTAATCACATAAAAAGTGATTTTAGTAATCTAAAACTACTTATTACATATCAGTGGTATTTCGTAGAAACATAATAGCTCCATACAATAATTTTCATGTTTACGTCCACTTTACATCGAGCTAAAGCTTAAACGGGTTGACCGAATTTTTTTTTTTTTTCAAATTTGGAACATTTATGAATATGTTATTTGAAAAATTATGCTCTATATTTGAAGAAAATTGTTTCACACATAAAGTGGACGTTAAAACGCAGATATCAAATCACTGATAAATTGAAAACAAAAATATAAATTAAAAATGAAACTTACATACATGACTAATATTTTTTTATTTTTCGTTGGGATCGAGCAAGTTTCTGTTTTTAAACTGAAGCAATTTAAGGCTAAAGCCTTTCCATAGGGTGCTGGATACATAGGATAGCCAAGTCCAACGAGCGTATGATGGTATGTGTGTACATGTCTTTGGGGAGGACTTTGACTATCGGCTGGATTACCACTGCCACTAACAGGTATACCAGCCACACCGCCAGGTCCCTGCTGGTGTTTGTTGCCCAACAGTGTAACAACCACAATTGATTTGTTGTTATCACCGGTCCCAGCCCACCAACACCACTCAGGCCTGGAGGCATTGAGTTTGAGGGTGGTTGTAGGTTTAATGGACCCAACGGATTGGCCGACGGAAGCCCAAGTCCTGAATTGGATCCCCCTGTCACGGGATTATTGGCGGGCGATGGGCCCATATTCACTGGCCCGCCTGGTCCTCCAGGTGGTAAACCGTTGTTGTTGTTGTTGTTGTTTTTGCTGCTGCTGTTGTTGATGTTGTTGCTACTGTTGCTGTTGATGTTGTTGCTGCTGTTGCTTATCTTTTTGTTGGGCTTACTGTTGAGGTTGTTGTTGTGTTTGTTGCTGAGCCTTTTGTTGTGCCGACATTGGTAGATCTTCGGGCTTCATTTGTGAGTCGGGAGGCTGTTGATGTGGCCCAGACTGTACTTGCTGCAGAAAATTGAGGCGTCTCTGCTCCGAGAAGATGTAATATCTGAAAAGAGTTAGTTTCAATTAGAATATGTTGGCTGCGATAAAAATATTTTATTGGTTTGTAAGAAATTTTAACAAACATTGTTTTTTAAAGTGAAAAAACTTTAAGAAACTTTACCGAAAATTTGTTAAACAACTTTTTTCTTCTCAAATATCTTAAAAACAATGAATAAATATTGGCTTTGGGTGGATATCAAACACCTAAATATGTTTTCGAAGATCTTGAATTGGATATTTCTTAAAAATAAAATACCTTCGGGCCTCTAGCTTCTGAGTTCATCAATGGGAAGTTACCAGTGTGGGTCATACCCAGCCTCTTTTTATAATTTTTTTGGGATCGGGCTTCTGTTTAAACTGAAGCAATTTAAAGCTAAAGCTCACCTACATAGGACGCCGGATACATGGGATAGCCAAGTCCAACGTGCGTATGATGGTGTGTGTGTCTTAGGGGTGGCGGACTTCGACTATCGGCTGGATTACCACTGCCACTTGTGGCAGGTATACCAGCCACACTGCCGCTGTTGTTGTTGATGTTGTTGTTTCTGCTGCTCCTGTTGCTGTTGTTGTTGCTGCTGAGCTCGTTGTTGGGCCCGTTGTTGGGCATGCTGTTGAGTTTGTTGTTGTGCTTGTTACTGAGCTTGTTGTTGAGCTTGTACCTGTTGCTGAGCCTGCATTTGCTACGATTGCTGGTGACTAAACTGTTGTTGTTGTTGTTGTGCTGACATTGGTAGATCTTCGGGCTTCATTTGTGAGCCGAGAAGCTGTTCATGTGACCCACACATACTTGCTGCAGAAAACTGTTGCGCCTCTGCTCCGAGAAAATGTAGTATCTGAAAGGAGTCACTTTCAATTAATAATTTACTCTAAGTTTTTGATGTATGTAAATTTTTCTATATTTA